>SKCR01011492.1:0-51398 GCA_019454045.1 Zanthoxylum bungeanum | reverse complement strand
GATTCTCTTTTCTGGGTCATCCCGAGGGATTGGCTTGAATTCCCTTCGTCTCGGGAGTGGTTTTTTGAACTCCCTATCTGGCCTTCGAGGAGCTTCTGCTCTCATCGTCCTCTCTCTGATAGCTGTCCCCCTCCGAGAGATTTTCTCCTCGTTTTCTAACAAAATGAACTTCCGGGCTATATCCAGACTGGTGGCATAGTCTGGTGTATCTTGGATCCTCAGGTGGGTCCACAGCTTTCCGACTTTTAAGACCCCCTTCAAACTTTCCAAGGCCTCGAGCGACTCATATCCCCCGACTTCGAGCACCATGTTATGGTACCGTTCAATGAAAGCCTTCAGGGGCTCATCATCCCCCAGCTTCATGAGCCTCAATTCTCTAATTTCTTCTTCGGGACGCATGCCTCTTTAAAGTGCCGAACAAATGAATTCATGAGTTGTGCGAAGCTACCGATGCTCCATGGGGCTAGACTTTTGAACCACATGACGACAGACCCACCCAAGGTTAGGGGGAATACTTTGCAAACGACATCCCTTACCACTCATTGGACCTCCATCAATAGGACAAAACCCTCAATATAGGATTTTGGATATGTATGGCCTTTGTAGGGCGTCATGGACGGTATGTTGAATCGTCTTGGGAACTTTACCGACCTTATTTCTTCTATGAAGGGAGATTCAACCTCGTCGTCTCGAGCATCTCTCGTATCAGTTTTGAGGTTCACTCCCCACTTGGCCATCTCTTTTTTTATCCAAGATCTTATATTGTCACCCGTGTTACCATGCTGCCTCCCGCGGCCTTCTTCGCGTCTGTCGCCCTGGGTGCGGCGTTCCTCATGACTTGAGATTTCCCGTCGAGTTTCACCATGCTTCTTGTCTCCCATTCTGGTATCGCGAGGGCTATCATAGGAAGAATCTGGCGAATGTCTCTCCTATTCTTCTTCTCACGTATCCTCCGTTTGTAAATCTTTTTTTTACCACTACGGACCTCATCCCGTAGGGACCCTTCCTGCTGGATTCATCGTCTTCACTCTCATCTGCAACCCTTTTTCCTTCCGCTATTTCGTCTCTCCTCCGACTGGTTCCGGCTTCTAGTCTCTCATTATTCATCTCTTCCATCATCTCCAGTCTGTCCATCATTGATTTCAAAAGGATTTGATTTTCCTCCCTATCTTTACTCATATTTTCCTCCATCTTCTCCATCCAATCCGCTGTTGAACTCCCTGACGACCGGTGATTTCCACCTTCTGCCATCGTCTTACTACGCGAGCTGTTTTTTGTTGGATTCCCCACAGACGGCGCCAACTGTTGACGGTTGATTTTAGTCTCAGGGGCAATAAGGGCTCTTTGCTCCCGAGACAATCCTCCTGCAACTGTGAATTTATTTTGTTATGGGAAAAACCAAAAGCAAATTTAGCAGAAGACAGATAAACACACCAATCAATAAAAGAGATTTAACGTGGTTCGGCGGATCATATCCAACCTACATCCACGGACACAGAACGAACGATATTTTATTCCTGAAATATGCTTGGCCGAACTGTTTTGTGTTTACAAGTATAATTCTCTCTTGTTCTCTTCTCAACTCCCCCTTACAAGTACGTTTTCCCCGCCTATTTATACTAGTAAAGAAACAATTTCATTTTCTCATAAGAATTCTTAGTTGAAACTACCTTCACTTCCTTTATCTTATTAGGACACTGACTTATCAGTTTACCTTATGAAAGTAGGATAACTTATCATCTTATCCGTAAAAATAGGATGTCTTATCTTTTGGAGCACATCTCGCCATATGCTCGGTCTTCATGAGGTCGGTCACAATGGTCCTTTGAACTGAGAAGGCTGCTATCGATCTGATTATGCCCGATCATCCGGGATCCAGTGGTCGGTTACCGATCATAAAGTGTTCGACCCCTTAATGTTGGCTAATGTAGCATTTAATGGTCGGGCCAGCATTAATGATCTCGATCGATAGGGAAGTTACCCTTTTACCCCTGTCGTACTGCTTAAATATCATAGCGCCTGAAAATACTCCCAACAAAATATATATTTAATTATTATTTCATAAATGTACTAAATTAAGGGGATTAATGAAAGTATAAATGTAAAATGCTTATTTTTTCTTTATTAAATGTACATTTTTTAGTGTTCATCATTTTCAGTGTTGAGTGGTCAAGTCAATATGGAAATTGGTCTTTTCAGTGTCTTCGTTGATCCGATGTCGGGATGTACTTTATATTTTAAACTTCCATTTGCTCTGATAAAATGCTCCGGATATATCGAATTATGGTTGGTATTTGGTAATTTAAAATCTGGGAATCAAAGTCTTCATTCCTTGTGAAAACTACTTAGAAACTACAGCTTTTAAATTATTATTATTATTATTATTAAATCTCGGACAATGCTTCTTAGTTTTAAAAGTATTCAAGGGAAAATTAAATGGATTTTTAGATATTTCACTTTCTAATGTTGTGCTAAAACAATTAGTTAAGATTACTATTGTTAATAAATTAGTTAGTTGTCTACAGTTTATTTTCTATAGGTTTTATATTTCAACCAAGCCTCTTCTATTTTCTTCTTATGATCGTATGAGTCATAATTTTGAATTTTTCAGTTCATATAAATAAGGAGATTTTATTTAAAAAAATTAACTCAATTAGGATAAAAAGTTTTCCTATTTAGTCTAAATTAAACTTTAAAAATAATATTTTTATGAGAATAAAAAAGGAATAAAAAATAACTAAAGAGAGATTAAACTGAAAATCTTAGAATTAAAGAATAAACAAGTCAAGAAGTTCATTTTTTTATAATAAGTAATGAGAAATAAGGTTTTTATATATGATTTTATATAAAAATAAATACAACCCACTTCTCTTTATTTAAAACGATAATCATAGACTGCCACACAGATTTCTTTATTCAGTAACTATAGCCAATAATTAAGATCTGATGCAGTATACTGATATTGAAAAGGCTATCGACCAAGGTCTCAGTGATGTTCGAACATTAACCTAAATCTGTGCTGATCTGATGGCGGCTGTGATGACATTTATCACATCATCGCTTACAAGGTAGGTTCTGGTTAACACTTCGTTAGGAATTGGTGGTGTTGTATTAAACAAACTTGAGGAAAATAACTGAACTCCAGGCAATTGGCTGTTGAAAGAAGCAAAGAAAAGAGCCTTTTCTTGTCCGATATTCATCTGGAAGTGAACCAATGCTCTAGGAATTACAAATATCATCCCTGTAGTCAAAACCTTGGAAAAAAAAACATTATTAGTTGTTACGAATCCTACGAGCAACTTTCCTGAAATGATAACTCCAAATTCGGTTGCACGAGGATGTGTATGAGGAGGATTTATTCCATCAACAGCAATTTCAACTCGACCTATTGAAACTCCTTGAGTATTGACTCCTGGAAATGAAAGAACATCAGCACTTTTTACTGCGAGTCCAAAGGGATTTGATGACGTGTTTCCTTCTTCTGACAAATCGAAGAAAAAATCATCAGAAGTTACTTCTACAGGAGGTTTGCAAGGGAAACCATTGACTAAGATGGTTGAATTCAAATCTGCGACACAAATGTCTTGTAAAGGATCGGGATCGGTTGCATTAATGGAAGGTAAAGGGAGAACGAATAATATTATTAGACAGAATTGGAGCCAGAAGTGTGAGATTGATGAAGAAATCATGGCTCAGATAAAAATCTAAAATGCTTAATTAATGCAGGTAGCTAATTGATGGATTGAATGGACGATCATGGCAATATTTATACTAACAACATCTACACTGGTTTTGTAATTGAGCTTAGACATTCGAGTTGTGTTCAGATATCATCAAAACTAGGGTTTGTTTACTTTTTTACTTTTTTTGCCCCAATTTTCTTTTTTCAGCTTGTTGGCTTATCGTAAGAGTAATCATACGCTTTCCAAGAAGCATGTTTTATTATTATTATTTGTTTTTATACAATCTTTAAAAAATAAAAATAAAAAAATTTAAGAAAGGTTTAAGCATCTTCATATATTTATATGTTTTATTATTTCATTATAAAGAAAAAGATATTCTGAATACTTATATCACATCTGTAAAGACTAACTTTTGTTAATAGAACCACATTTTTCATAGAATAAAATTAGAGTAAATAAAATTATTATTATTATTATAATTAGGTAGTGATAGCGAGTTAACAACCTCAAAGCTGCTTTTGATAGTGCTCCAAAAGATTTAAACAACAGAGTAATTTTCGTACCTAGTTAGACATTGCCTAAATTGAGCTTAGACATAAGACATTCGAGTTGTGTTCAGATATCTTTAACTAAACTAGGGTTTGTTTACTTTTTTTATTTTTTTCGAAAAATGAAATCTAAGTGTCAATTTCTTTTTTTTAGCTTTTGTTCGCTTGTTGTAAGAGTAATCACACGCTTTCGAAGAAGCATGTTTTATTATTTTTTTATACAACTTTTTGAAAATAAAATAAGTGTAAAGAACGTTTAAGTATCTTCTGTATATGTATATGCTTTATTATTTCATTATAAAGAATACTCATATCATATCTGTAAAGACTAGCTTTCGCTAATAGAATCATTCGAATGTTGTAAGAATAATGTTCATAAGTCAATAGAACTAGCCTAAAGATTAATAATTATATGAATTATTTATTCACTCTCCCATCATGAGAAATATAGCACAAGACTTAATTTATACAGTAAAAATTGTCTTGACCAAGTTAACCTTTAGAAATACGAGATGATGTGATATTCATTCAATGGATGACATCATGAAGTACTTCATAAGATACCTTAATACAATACACCTTGTATTAGATAATGTCAAAAAACTTGAGGGATATAAATTTTGACATGTTACTCGAGAAGTCTCGTAATATTTATTGTAAGTATGAATTTATATTCCCAAATATGCAAATTCTAGAAAAACAAATATTAGTTCAAAAAGAATTATTTGTTGATAACTCACTACGCCAAAAAAGATTTTTATTGAACTAAATTAGAGTTAGTAAATATTTTTACTGATACTTATAAATAATTTCAATAATCAAGAAATCAGATATTACTGACACTAATTATTAGTGTCAGTAAATTTCAGACACAATAGTATAAGTAATATTTTGACACGATAATATTACTAATATAATAATCCTAAAATATTATTAAAATATTGATACTAAAACATCACTATAATCACTAGATGAAAATGCACTTTTAGCGTCCAATTTCGACGTTAATAATCACTTTTAGCGTCACAATTAATATTCGACGCCAAATATCAAAATTTTAGCGATGAAAATCATACTCGACGTCAAATGTTCAAGTTTTGTCGTCAAATATGCATCTCGACGCTAAAAGTACGATTTATAGCGTCGAATAATTTTCGACGCTAATTTTTTTAACTATTCCAATAATCTTTGGCGTCGACATAAATTGCGACGCTAAATTTTATACTTTTAGCATTGAAAAACGTATTCGACGCCGAAAACTTGACATTTAGCGTCGACGAAGTTGCGTCGCTAAAGGTTTATGAAGATACTACCGACAATCCTTTAATCTTTAGCGTCTAAATTTAATATCAACGCTAAAAATTAGACATTTAGCGTCGAAATAAGAGATTCGAAGCTAAAAATCGGACATTTAGCGTCGAAATAGAGGATTCGACGCTAAAAATAGATTAAAATACAGAATGCCACCAACCCTTCTCCCCCTCTGCTTTTTCTCTCATCCTCTTCAATCTCATCATCTGCAATTTGAGACTCTCTCATCTGCAACCTCACAACTCGCCTAAAAATTTTAAATAAAATTGTAATCAATTTTCCTTAAGGTAAATCTTCTTTCATATTTCTTTATATTTGTAAAGAATAATTATATATCTCACATAAGTATTTCAGTTTAATCTTTGTAAAAAATTATGGTTTTCATTTTTTATGATTATGTTTATTATAAACTTTTTGTTAGTGGTTTATGATTCATATATGTAGATTAGTTAATTAACTAAATATATTTTTTCTGTCAACTAATTAATTTATCAACTAAATATATATGTATATGCTTAAATAAATAATTAATGAATTAGTAATGTTGATGGGTGTAATATGATGTTTAATAATTATATTATTATATTTAGGTATTTGGCTGAAATGGATAGAAATTGGATGAGCTCGCTGGATAGATTGAGTGTTGAATACCGTAATGGAGTGTATGAGTTCATGGAAGCGGCAAAGCAACACATTGATGCAGAAGATCGTGTTCGGTGTCCATGTACAAATTATTTGAATAGGAAAAGGAAACGGTTCGATGAAGTTCATAATCATTTATACATGCTTGGAATATCACCAACTTACCGTATGTGGATTTATCACGATGAGCAATATAATTCTCAGTCACGGTTTATTGATTCCGGTGAAGGGAGCAGTAATTACAATCAACCTGCAAACGATGAGATAACTGATACTTTGCATGACTTACAAGGTCCACAACTTGGTCATAGTTTTAGTGGTGACATACAAGTGTTAAGTGGAAATGATCAAAATTTATTTAGTGAATTACATGATGAGGCAAAAAAAGTTCCATTTGAAGGTGCTGGAATGTTGATCTTGAATTTCATTGTGAAATTATTACACATTAAAGTGATCAACAGAATGACCAACAAAAGTATTGATATGATGCTAGAGTTACTGGGGCAAATGTTACCGGTTGGAAGCGAATTGCCTAAGTCGTATTACGAGGCAAAGAAAATATTGCGTGATCAGGGAATGAGGTATGAATCCCTTCATGCTTGTAAGTATGATTGTGTATTATTTCGTGCCGAGTGTGAATCACTTGAATATTGTCCGATATGTGGTGAAATTCGGTACAAAGTCCGTGGTATGGGGAAGAAAGTGCCTCAAAAGATATTGCGATATTTCCCATTAACGCCCAAGCTGCAGAGGGCATACTTAGACATCTTGCGGATGGAACCGAGTGGAAGGAATTTGATGACATGTATCCCCGTTTCACTGAGGACCCCCGTAATGTCAGGTTAGGTCTTGCCTCTGATGGTTTTAACCCGTTTGGGAATATGTACAACTCTTACAGCATGTGGCCCGTTATTGTTATTCCATATAACTTACCTCATGGAATAGTATGAAGGATCCGTTCATGTTTATATCATTGCTTATCTCTGGTCCACGTTCCCATGGTAAAGATATGAATATTTACTTGAGACCATTGATCAATGAGTTACAAACATTATGGAATGTGTGTGTATACCTATGATGCAGCTTCCGAGCAGTATTTTTAGATGCATGCCGCATTATGATGGACCATTAATGATTTCCCAACTTATGGTTCATTATCTGGATGGAGCACTAAGGGATACATGGCATGTCCAGTTTGTGCGGGTCAAACAACTTCGCAACGATTACAGAATAAAATAGGATACACAGAGCACATGAGATCTCTTGAGTTGAGTCATCCTTGGCGGAGGAGTAAATTATTCATTGGTCAACAAGAACCTCAGAGTATGCCAAGTCCATTGTCTGGATTCGACATACTTTGCCAACATCAACATCTCAGATACAACACACCAGGGAAACATCTTAATAATAGAGATAAAAATCGAAAATGTCAACTTGAAGAGTTGAATTGGACAGGAAATGGTATTTTCTTTGAGTTAGAATATTGGATGACTCTGAGTTTGCGACATAATTTGGATGTAATGCATATAGAAAAAAACATATGCGAGAGTATAGTGGGCACACTCTTCAATATTCCAGGTAAGATAAAAGACACAGTAAATGCTAGATTGGACCTACAAGATCTAAGAATTAGCAGTGAATTGCATTTACAGGTCACTTCTGGAGGTCTTATTAAGCCACATGCTAGTAACGTGCTAACTCAATTAGAGATAAAATCATTCTGTGATTGACTGAAAATGGTTAAATTTCTTGATGATTATGCATCAAATATTGGGCGTTGGGTCAGAGATGATACAATAACGGGGTTAAAGAGTCACAATTGTCATGTGCTTCTCGAGATTCTCCTTCCTGTTGGCATTCGACCTTATCTGCCCCCGAATGTATGCGATGTCGTACTTGATCTTTGTGGCTTCTTTAAATAATTATGTCAGAGGACATTAACCACATCTGTTATTGACGAACTTGTGCGAGGAATCGTGATAATCTTGTGCAATCTGGAGCGAATATTGCCACCTTCTTTTTTTGATGTGATGGTACATCTGGCCGTGCATTTACCAGCTGAAGCTAGGAAGGGAGGTCATGTCCATTACAGATGGATGTATCCCATTGAGAGGTACTATACAGTTTTAAATATTACATTCTTAAATTTTGTGTGTGCATTAAATTTATTATTAATGCAAACTTGTTGTCATATCTACAGGGCTTTGGGACATTACAAATAATATGTGAAAAACAAGGCGCGACCTGAAGGGTCAATAGTAGATGCTATTGAAATCAGTGAAGCAATAACATTTTGTTTGATGTACATGCAGAATATTGAAACTCATTTTAATTGTCGGCCACGAAACTATAATGGAGATGCAAGTAATAAGCAAGATATTACAGTGCTCCGTCAAAATTACAGATAGTTTGGAGCAGTAGGTGTCAAATTACTAATATTTGAGGAAGCTCAACGTGCACATTAGTTTATATTGAGTAATTGCGATGAAGTGCAATCGTATTTAACGTAAGTCTTTTTGGTGCATAACTGTATTTTTTTTGCCATACATTAACGTAACTCATTTTTTTAGGCAACATATTACAATGCTACAATGTGGTGGTGACCATAACGTTGATGGAAGATACAAAAAAGAATTTCCTAAATGTTTTGAGACAACTGTAAGCCCTAACATTGTCTATTTATTTTTATCCTAATAGTAAATATTTCAGTTTTTTTATATTAACACATACATTTCTCTCATTGTTAGATAAACAACCAAGTGCAAAATGGTCAACTGGACTCATCCTCCTCGTTGGTTTCCTTGGCTTATGGGCCTCAAAAGTAGGCTTACGAATACAGTGGATGCATTGTGAATGGAGTTAGATTTCATACCGCGCAGCGAGATGTTTCACATGTCACTCAGAATTATGGAATTGTAGTCCAAGGAGAACATGGCTCAGATATTATTGAATTCTACGGAGTGTTGCAATCATTCATTGAGTTGATATACAGACCCAGACGATGTATTGTGCTATTCGAATGCAAGTGGTTTGACATAAATGCCAGAAAGAGGAGAATTCAAGTTAGTAATCATCTAACATCAATTAATGTTCAATGTTATTGGTACAAGAATGATCAATACATTTTTTGTACCCAAGTACAGTCTGTGATATATATATATCTGATCCAATGCTAGGAAATGGATGGATGGTGTTAGAAAAGTTACAACATAAGGGCATTTAGGACACGCAGGAGAAAAATAGTGTTGAAGTTTCAGATGAAGCACAACAAGTCTCTGACAACTTTAAAGTTCCTGAACAGATATTTCATTTATCAAATGTCACCGTTACTGAAAATATCACGTTAACTCGAGAAAATACAGATGTTGAGATAATTCTTCATTCACAAGTTAGCGTGGAAGCAGCAAATGAAGAAGAATTTGAAACTGAAGATGAGTCCGAAACCAGTCACGAATCCTCAAATACCGAAGATATTAGTGACTAATCTAGTTAGCATATGATGTGATTGATGAATAATTTTTATTCATCAATATGAATGGTTGTTGTTTTGAATTATTATTATAATATGGTTGAATGATTGTTGTTGTTATTAATATTATAATTATCATATTATTATGATTATTATTATTAATGTTAGACATTTAGCGTCGAAATGAGAATAATCGAAAATTTTTTATCGACACTAAATTTCTAACATTTAGCGTCGATATGAGGTAATTCGACGCTAAATGTAAAAAATTAAATTTCCCTCGAAAATTACCCTGAATTTTTTGTAGCCGCCAATGTTTTACCGTCGCATAATTCGACGCTAAAAGTAAAATATTTCGACGTTAAATGTCCCTTAAATCCCTAAAATCAGATTCTCTTTCTTTCTCGGCTCTACACTGAAACTCTTATTCTCTTCTCTCGTCTCTTTCTATCTCCACCAGAGTTTGAAGCTTGTAAGTTTTTTTTAATCTCTCTGTGGTTTGATTTGAATTACATTTTAAAGCCTTCGACCTTTATTGTTTCGATTATTGGCTGTTGAGGGCTGTGCAGCTCTTGGAAAATCGATTGGAACCTCAGGATTGTGTTGCACATATTCTCCCTGTTATCATGAATTTCTCCCAGGTACATGTGTATTGGTGGTTCTTGCTTCGTTGTTATATCTTTGGTTCAATTCTATAGTTTAGCATCTGATTTGTTATTATTGTTATATCTTTGGTTCAATCCTGTCGGTTTTTGGCTTGTCTTTTGGTCATGTTTTTTGTCGGTCAGTGTGTGTTTTTGTTGAGAGAAAAGAGTCGTGTGTGAGCTTGTTCAGTGTGTAGGTTTAATTGGTTGATAACTTCGTGTTGTAATAGCCGAGCTGGTTAGGAATCCGTTCTAACAACATTCATCTTATACCTATTCTAAAATAGATAATGAGTCACGTACGAGCATTGTATGTGTAAGCCAGTCATATGTATGTATTGTTTGGTTATGTGTTCTTGATATTTTTATTGTTATGTTTGCTTCATTATCGGTTAATATTTATCTATAATAAGTCTAATTAGATACTCAATTATACCATATAAATAAAACCAGCCATAAAAACAATAATAAATTTTGTTAATAATTAATCCAAATTTAAATTACTCTATCATATAATATGTGGTAAAGTATTAATTGTGCCAACCAAGATTTAATTGTTTACAGAGAATCAAGACACCAGCAAATATAATATAATATTAAATATTAGTCTTAAGATTATAATTCATATATTATAATATAAGTAAGATTAATTTATATTCTTATATTTAGAGTTTCACCATTTACCTCAGCAGAATGAAATTAGCTACTCATGATTTGTATAAAAACTTGCATAATCTTTTATTGAAATAAAAAAGATTAGAAGAAAAAATAAAACACACAAGACACTTCTTTCAAATCCTTCAAGAGAGTAAAGGAAACAAGCGTGAAGAAAATGAGAGGTGAGCACCTCTATTTATAGTAGAAGTGATCATTCCTCAATAATAAATTACAACTTTCCAAAACAAATACAAATAATAAACTTTTACCAATTCATTTTTTTATTTTTCTTTTTCTAAATTTTTTATTTTTATTTTTGTTACATATCCTTTTTCATTTTTTTATTTTTTTTTTCTAATAATTAAAATTACATACAACACACATTGATTTATTCACCAATTTCGACCTTGGAAATCTTAGAACAAGAAAATCTTGTAAAGAGAAAAGTTTTAGATATTTGAGTCTTCTTTTATCTAGAATTGGAATTGTCTCAATCCGATATCGGAGTAAAATGTTATGGCCAAAATACAAAAATTGCGTAAAATTAGAATTTCTGAAATTGTACACTATTAGAACGCTCTTTGAAGTTTATGGCCTCCAAAATCTAAATGTCACTTCCATTTCTCTAGTTATGTATCCAAAATATTATTTCACTTACATAAGAAATAATCACAATAAAATATATATTTAATTATTATTTCATAAATGTGCTAAATTAATGGGATTAATGAAACTGTAATTATAAAATGATTATTATCTCTTTATTAAATGTATATTTTTTAGTGTTCATCATTTTCAATATTGATTGGTCAGGTCAATATGGAAATGTTGAAGCCAGCAAATGATATGGGCTGGCAAACATCAAGCACCGAAAGCTTGATTTGAAGTGCAAGCTAGGTGCAAGCTTGCTGACAGCTTGCTCAAACCGCGTGACACTGTTCACGCGGTTTGAGCACTATATAAGGAACCCAAAATCACCATTATTTGCATCCCAAAATCGTGAGTGTAGAGAGTTGAGTGAAGTTTGAGAGTTTTTTGTAAAGCATTTGTGTAAGCTTTGTAATTCTTTTGTTCGTATATAAAAGAAGAGTTTTCTCTCATTTTCTCCTCTCGTGTGTGAGTTTAATCACAACAAGTGGTATCAGAGAGCTACGGTTCCACGGAGGGATCCCGAAATTCGGAAACGAAGTTTCGGTTCGGAAAATCGATTCCGACCAAAGTTGTCAAAAATCGATTTTGAGCATACCATCAGACTTTTCACGGCGAGACGAGCACGACAGTATTTTCCGGCGATCGAACGGAGGTCCCAGCTGCCCGCACGCGCCTAACAGAGGGCTGCCCACTCGCCCCCACGCGCAATTACGCGCCTCACGCGCTGCTCAAGGAAGAAGACGACCACGTCAGCCGCCACGTGTCGCCCAGTAAGCGCCCAGTCAGCGCACAGTCAGCGCCACGTCAGCGCACAATCAGCGCCACGTCAGCGCACAGTCAGTAGCCCAGTCAGCGCCACGTCAGCGCACAGTCAGCGCCACGTCAGCGACACGTGTCAGCCACGTCATCGGTGCATGGTAAATTTCAGATAGGTCCATGAACTTTCTAGAAATTACTGTTTAGCCCCTAAACTTTAGGAAATTTAAAATTTAGTCCCTGAACTTTTTGTAAATTTCAATTCTAGTCCCTGAACTTTTCCGTAATTGCACTTTGGCCCCTGAACTTTTGGAAATTGCACTTTGACCCCTGTAATTTCTGAAATTTGCAATTTGGTCCCTGTGTCGGATTTTGACAAACGAAGTGTCATTTCCACCATTTTCGACCGTTCCGGACGCAACGGTGAGGTCCGTTTTTTGAAATTCTGCCTAGAATTTTTTGTGATGGAAGGGGGAAACGGAAAAATGATTTTGTTAACCAGTACAAACTATTTCACATGGAGAGGAAGGATGAAAGACCTTCTGTATGTGAAGGACTATGATGGACCAGTATTTCTGGAGCGGAAACCAGAAGGAATGTTCGATGAGAAGTGGGCTAATCTTCACTAGAAAACATGCAGTACTATTCGTCAGTGGATAGACGATAGTATCGTCAACCATATCAGTGAAGAAACAAATGCACGTGCTTTATGGGGAAAGCCGGAGGAGCTTTTCCGAGCAAAGACTGGCAACAACAAGCTGTACTACATCAAGAAGATGATGGGTTTGAAATACCAGGAGGGTACAGCTGTGGCGGACCACATCAACGATTTCCTCGGAACCATGAAGGAATTGTCTGGATTGGGCATAGACTTCGGAGATGAGGTAAATGGCTTAATACTCCTTAATACGTTACCAGAATCTTGGGAAACGTTCAGATCTACGGTGATCAATTCAGCCGTAGATGGGAAAATCATTATGGAGATGGCAAAGACCAAGATCTTCGAGGAAGAAAAGAGGACGAGAATGCAGGAGTCAGCATCAACCTCAACCTCAGAAGCTCTAGTGAAGGAGAAGAACACCAGAAGGGGGAGGAGTAAAAGCCGAGGCCCAGGGAAATCAGACAAGAACTGGGGGAAATCAAGAACGAGGGATATTGAGTGCTATTACTATAAGAAGAAAGGCCATATGAAGCGGGATTGCTACAAACTGAAGAACGAGCAGTCCAGGAGAGATGGTGACTCTAATCAAGAAAGAGTTGCCACTACCACCGAGAAAACCTCCAGAGAATTTCATATAATATATGAAGAAGATGTTGTGAATCTTGCCAGCCACGAGACCAGTTGGGTGATAGATAGTGGCGCATCCATACACGCCACATCTCGCAGAGACTTCTTTTCATCTTACACACCAGGGGACTACGGTGCTGTAAGGATGGGGAATGACGGACAGTCCAAAGCTGTCGGTATTAGAGACATCTGCCTTGAAACAGAGAACGGGACAAGGCTAGTGTTGAAGGGAGTGAAGCACATCCCAGATATCCGGTTAAACCTGATCTCAACAGGCAAGCTGGATGATGAAGGTTTCTGCAGCACCTTTAGTGACGGATGCTGGAAGCTCACTAAAGGATCAATGGTCGTGGCACGAGGTAAGAAAGATTCAACTCTGTATTTGATGCATGCTAAGCTTTCAAATAGTAGCATAAATACAGTCAACAGCAATGAGGTAGCCGAGCTATGGCACAAAAAGCTCGGTCACATGAGCCAAACAGGGATGAAGATACTACGCAGGCGGAATGTTCTTCCGGAACTGAAGAACTCACACTTACGGAAGTGTGAACACTGCATGGCTGGAAAGCAGAACAGAGTATCCTTCCAGAGCTCCCCACCTCAATGGAAACCGGAGGTACTAGATCTCATACATTCAGATGTATGCGGTCCGATGCAGACACGAACACTTGGAGGGTCACTGTATTTTGTGACATTCATTGATGATCATTCAAGGAAGACCTGGGCATATACCTTGAAGAGAAAAGATCAAGTGCTGGGAGTGTTCAAGGAGTTTCATGCTTTGGTGGAGAGAGAAACCGGCAAGAAACTGAAGTGCATCAGAACAGACAACGGTGGAGAATACAGAGGTCTGTTTGATCAGTACTGCAAGACGCAAGGAATCAGACATCAAACGACACCTCCGAAGACACCTCAGCTGAATGGCCTAGCTGAGAGGATGAACAGAACCTTGTGCGAGAGGATCAGAAGCTTGATGTCACAAGCCAAGCTGCCGAAGACATTTTGGGGGGAGGCACTAAACACAGCAGTACATGTTTTGAACATGTCCCCAGCGGTCGTACTGAAAGGTAATATTTCTAACCAAGCTTGGACAGGTAGAGAAGTGTCGTACGAGCACTTACATGTCTTTGGGTGCAAAGCATTTGTACACATCCCAAAGGACGAGAGATCCAAGCTTGATGCAAAGACGCGACAATGTGTCTTTATTGGCTATGGTCAGGATGATTTCGGCTACAAACTCTATGATCCTGTGGAGAAGAAGATTGTCAGAAGCCGAGATGTTGTCTTTGTCGAAGACCAGACCATAGAAGATATCCGGAAGGAGATGAAGACAATACCTCAGCAATACAGAGATGTGAATCCAGAACCTCATACACCGATGCCAGTACGAGTTGAAGATGAGGTTTCCAGACATGAAGGTACATGTGATGAAGCTCCCAGAAATGATGATCATGATCAACCACCAGTACCAGAAGCTGCACCAACAGTTCCACAGAGAAGGTCTGACAGAGAGACGCGACCTTCAACCAGATACTTTGCATATGAGTATGTGCTGCTTACTGACGGGGGAGAACCCGAGAGCTACCAGGAGGCTGTGGAAACAGAAGACAGAGAAAAGTGGGAAGAAGCTATGCAGGATGAGATGAAATCGCTGCATAACAATCACACTTTTGAGTTGGTGAACTTGCCAAAAGGCAAACGGGCTTTGAAGAACAAATGGGTGTACAGGGTGAAGCAACAGGAGCATACTTCACAACCCCGGTACAAAGCCAGACTAGTCGTCAAGGGATTCAATCGGAGAAAAGGCATTGACTTCGATGAAATCTTCTCTCCAGTTGTGAAGATGTAATCCATCAGAGTGGTACTCAGCTTAGCAGCAAGCCTCGACCTGGAAGTTGAGCAGATGGATGTCAAGACCGCATTTCTTCACGGAGATCTGGAAGAAGAAATTTACATGGAGCAACCAGAAGGCTTCAGAGTCAGCGGGAAAGAGGATTATGTGTGCAGACTCAGGAAAAGCCTCTACGGTTTGAAACAGGCACCGAGACAGTGGTACATGAAGTTTGAGTCAGTTATGGGGGAGCATGGATACAAGAAGACTACTTCAGACCATTGTGTTTTCGTTCAGAAGTTTTCTGACGATGATTTTATCATCTTACTGTTATATGTAGATGATATGTTGATAGTTGGCAGGAATCAATCGAGGATTGATAATCTGAAGCAGCAACTGAGTAAGTCTTTTGAGATGAAAGACTTGGGGCCAGCTAAGCAGATTCTTGGCATCAGGATCGGACGTGATCGGAAAGCCAAGAGGTTATACTTATCACAGGAGGAGTACATCGAGAAGGTACTTCAGAGATTCCAGATGGACAAGGCTAAAGCGGTTAGCACTCCTCTTGCTACCCACTTTAGATTGAGTACGCAACAGAGTCCCTCTACTGAGACAGGGAAGGAGGAAATGAAACAGGTTCCATACACCTCATCAGTGGGAAGTCTAATGTATGCCATGGTGTGCACGAGGCCAGACTTAGCACACGCAGTTGGATTGGTCAGCCGATTTATGGCAAACCCAGGAAAAGAACACTGGAACGCCGTCAAATGGATTATGCGGTATCTTCGAGGAACTTCAAAGATGAGGTTATGTTTTGGAAGCAGCGACAAACCAGTGTTGATGGGCTACACCGATTCAGATATGGCAGGAGATGTGGATACCAGAAAGTCTACTTCGGGGTATCTGATTACTCTCTCAGGAGGAGCTGTGGCATGGCAGTCTAGGTTGCAGAGATGTGTTGCACTTTCTACAACAGAGGCAGAATTCATTGCAATGACGGAAGCTTGCAAGGAATTACTGTGGATGAAGACATTCGTCCAGGAATTGGGTTTCAAGCAGGAGAAGTACACTTTGTACTGCGATAGCCAGAGTGCTATCTATCTCGGTAAAAATTCGACATTTCATTCGAGGTCAAAACATATCGATGTGAGGTATCACTGGATACGGGACGTCCTGAGCTCAAGACTGATAGAACTCAGGAAAATTCACACCGACGACAACGGTGCCGATATGTTCACGAAGGTCTTACCGAAGAAGAAGCTTGAAATCTGTCGTGCCATAGCCGGGATGACAAAACTCTCCACATAGTCAGAGTGGGGAGATTCAGAGAACTACGATTGGCTTGATCCCAACTCAGGGTACGTAGGCAGTCACACAGATGCAGCCAGGGGAGGATCCTTTTGGAGGATCCGATTTGGATGATTAATGGTCGGCTCAGATTTTGGGAAATCTTCACCAAGGGGGAGATTTGTTGAAGCCAGCAAATGATATGGGCTGGCAAACATCAAGCACCGAAAGCTTGATTTGAAGTGCAAGCTAGGTGCAAGCTTGCTGACAGCTTGCTCAAACCGCGTGACACTGTTCACGCGGTTTGAGCACTATATAAGGAACCCAAAATCACCATTATTTGCATCCCAAAACCGTGAGTGTAGAGAGTTGAGTGAAGTTTGAGAGTTTTTTGTAAAGCATTTGTGTAAGCTTTGTAATTCTTTTGTTCGTATATTAAAGAATTGGTCTTTATAGGCTTTTAAATAATAATTATTATTATTTAAATCTCAGACAATGCTTCTTAGTTTTAAAGTATTCAAGGGAAAATTAAATGAATTTTTAGATATTACACTTTCTAATGTTGTGCTAAAACAAAATAGTTAAGATTACTATAGTTGATAAATTAGTAAGTTATACTATAGTTGATAAATTAGTAAGTTATCTACAGTTTATTTTCTATAGGTTTTATATTTCAGCCAAGTCTCTTGTATTTTCATCTTATGATCGTATGAGTCATGATTTTAAATTTTTCAGTTCATATAAATAAGGAGTTTTTATTTAAAAAAATAAAAAATAACTCAATTAGGATAGAAGCATTCCTATTTAGTCTAAATTAAACTTTAAAAAATAATATTTTTATGAGAATAAAAAAGGAATAAAAAATAACTAAAGAGGGATTAAACATAAAATCTTAGAATTAAAGAATAAACAAGTCAAGAAGTATGATTTTTTTTATAATAAGTAATGAGAAATAAGGTTTTTTATATGATTGTATCTAAAAATAAATACAACCCACTTCTCTTTATTTAAAACAATAATCATAGACTGCCACACAGATTTCTTTATTCAGTAACTATAGCCTATAATTAAGATCTGATGCAGTATAATGATATTGAAAACGCTATCGACCAAGGTCTCAGTGATGTTCGAACATTAACCTATATCTGTGCTGATCTGATGGCCGCTGTGATGACATTTATCACATCATCGCTTACAAGGTAGGTTCTGGTTAACACTTCATTAGGAATTGGTGGTGTTGTATTAAACAAACTTGAGGAAAATAACTGAACTCCAGGCAATTGGCTGTTGAAAGAAGCAAAGAAAAGAGCCTTTTCTTGTCCGATATTCATCTGGAAGTGAACCAATGCTCTAGGAATTACAAATATCATCCCTGTAGTCAAAACCTTGGAAAAGAACACATTATTAGTTGTTACGAATCCTACGAGCAACTTTCCTGAAATGATAACTCCAAATTCGGTTGCACGAGGATGTGTATGAGGAGGATTTATTCCATCAACAGCAATTTCAACTCGAACTATTGAAACTCCTTGAGTATTGACTCCTGGAAATGAAAGAACATCAGCACTTTTTACTGCGAGTCCAAAGGGATTTGATGACGTGTTTCCTTCTTCTGACAAATCGAAGAAAAAATCATCAGAAGTTACTTCTACAGGAGGTTTGCAAGGGAAGCCATTGACTAAGATGGTTGAATTCAAATCTGCGACACAAATGTCTTGTAAAGGATCGGGATCGGTTGCATTAATGGAAGGTAAAGAGAGAACGAATAATATTATTATTAGACAGAATTGGAGCCAGAAGTGTGAGATTGATGAAGAAATCATGGCTGAGATAAAAATCTGGAATGCTTAATTGCAGGTAGCTAGTTGATGGATTGAATGGAAGATCATGGCAATATTTATACTAACAACATCTACACTGCTTTTGTAATTGAGGTTAGACATTCGAGTTGTGTTCAGATATCATCAAAACTAGGGTTTGTTTACTTTTTTTCTTTTTTTGCCCCCATTTTCTTTTTTCAGATTGTTGGCTTATCGTAAGAGTAATCATACGCTTTCCAAGAAGCATGCTTTATTATTATTTTTTTATACAACCTTTAAAAAATAAAAATAAAAAAATTTAAAAAGGTTTAAGTATCTTCTATATATTTATATGTTTTATTATTTCATTATAAAGAAAAAGATATTCTGAACACTTATATCACATCTGTAAAGACTAACTTTTGTTAATAGAACCACCCGAATATTGTAATTAAAAACAAGACTCATGGAGTAAAATTAGAATAATTAAAATTACTATTAATATAATTAGGTAGTGATTGCGAGTTAACAACATCAAAGCTGATTTTGATAGTGCTCCAAAAGATTTAAACACCATAGTAATTTTCACACCTAGTTAGACATTGCCTAAATTGAGCTTAGACATAAGACATTCGAGTTGTGTTCAGATATCTTTAACTAAAATTAGGGTTTGTTTACTTTTTTTGTGTTTCGCAAAAAAAAAAATCTAAGTGTCAATTTCATTTTTTTAAAGCTTTTGTTCGCTTGTCGTGAGAGTAATCACACGCTTTCGAAGAAGCATGTTTTATTATTTTTTTTGTACAATTTTAAAAAAATAATAATAAGTATAAAGAACGTTTAAGTATCTTCTGTATATTTATATGCTTTATTATTTCATTATAAAGAATACTCATATCGTATCTGTAAAGATTAATTTTTGCTAATAGAACTATTCGAATGTTGTAAGAACAATGTTCACAGGCTAATAAAACTAGCCTAGAGACTAATATTTATATGAATTCTTTATTCACTCACCCATTATGAGAAATATAGCACAAAACTTAATTTATACAGTAAAAAATGTCTTGACCAAGTGAAATATCACTTGTTGACTTTCAAGAAGCATGTTAACCTTAAGAAATATCAGATTATGTGATATTCATTCAATGGATGACATCATCATAATCTAGAATAAAAAATTATATATATATTATTTTTTCTATTTTATAATATACAATCTGAAATTTGTACTAATACAATCAAACACCACATAGTACCGAAATCTAAATTCATATAAATATCTCATAAAATCAATATTCTTACCAAAGTCGAAAGAGGAAAATAATGAGGGAAAATGAAATTTTAGGTTAAATTATGGTAGGGGTATTTTTAAAATTAAATATTAGTGTCGTAATTATTTTATTAATTACACTCAAAATTTGAGGTATGTTGGTAAGTGGTTGAAGAGTAAATATAAGAGCTTCAGATATCTTGGGGTTGAGTCCAAACTGAAGCACTTCTCATTTTTTTTTTTTTAATAATACCTTAGTGTAAGTAATTTTTAATGTTAAATATGTTGATACCGTAGTGTCAATAATTCTTGATATTTTCTTTAAAAATGATATTTTTATCTCACTTTACTAAGACTTTTTAAAAGTATCAGTAACAAAGTGTCAACAAATCCTATTTTTGATGTAGTGAGTATCTGTCAACGAAGCAGATATAGAGAAAGAAGATTATTAATTTGTTGGAAAAACTCACATTGAGACCCTTGTACTCTCAATGTTTTTTACATTGCATCCCTGTACTAAATTTTCTACACATTACACCCCTATACTCTCAATATTTTTTACATTGCACCCCTGTACTAAATTTTCTACACATTGCACCCCTGCACTCTCAAAAAATTGACATTCCACCCTTATTTTAACGGCAAGTTAACAGAGTTGAGAAATATTCTGACATCACCCTTATTTCGGATTGGACCGAGCAAATTTTTTTACTTTGAAGTTATGCTATGGTGCATAAATATTCTGCCCCTTCTGATACATTCAAAAATCCAACTGATTTATTGCAAAAATTAGATTAAAACTACGATCCTTGAGTGTTATTAATGAACAACAAAAAACAAACAAAGATGAAATCATCGAGCAGCTAAAATACAACAAACAACCAAACAACCAAAACTTCATATTACCAAATCAAAACATCATATAACAGAGACAAAAACAACACATCAGAAATAAGACGATAAAAAATACCTAGATCAACAAACAGCAAAAGAAACAACAAAATGATGGACGAGATGGCAATAAAGATACTGGGAAAATGGTGGAATGACAATTTTTTAATTCATGATTCTTCTCAATTAACAGAGCGTGTATTACACGCTAACGGATTCTGTAAAATAAGGGTGGAATGTCAATTTTTTGAGAGTGCATGCGTGCAATGTGTAGAAAATTTAATACAGTGGTGCAATGTAAAAAATATTGAGAGTACAGGGCCTCAAGATGAGTTTTTCCTTATTCGCAATTCTCTTTGAAATCAGCATTGTACGGTTTTTTAAAAAGAAAAAACTCAACTATAGTTCTAACATGCCACAAATAAAAATTAAGAAACATTCCTTATATAAAAGCGCATCTTTAGAGAATAATAAAGAGAAGATAAAATTTCACTCTTATTTTATTTAAGGGAAAATGAACATAATTCCCTAATGTTTGATAAAATTAATTGATATTTCTTATAATATTTAAAAACTAAATAAAACTCTCATATTATTATAATAATTCTCTTAAATATTATTTGTATTTATCATTTTTATTATTTGGTCCCATATAAAAAATATCTAAACTGGAAGCAATATTCATGAGGATGTGTGTAATTTCAACTCCACTTATTGAAACCCCTTGAGTATTGACTCCTGGAAATGAAGATGTGTTTCCTTCTGACATATCGAAGAAAAAATCATCAGAAGTTACTTGTACATGATTTTCGCAAGGGAAACCATTGACTAAGACGGTTGTATTCAAATCTGCCACACAATAAATTAAGTCGTGAATTAAATTAGGATAAATGAAATAAAATCGGGATTTGAAACAAAACAAATCATGGGTTAATAATAGTTAGTGCTGAGAAATTGGACTTATTAATTAATAATTTACTATTAAAAGGTGATCTTTTTAAGAGGAAAATGCAATCTCTAAAGCTAAAGACCTCAGTAGCGCGTCCTGACACGCTGCAGTAGAAAAAAGAGGTAAAATATAATTTTTAGTCTGTGTCGCGACGTGAACTTGAGAGCGTCGTGACGTCACATTCGCGTCGCAATGTTAGGATTCGCGCATCGCGACGCGAACACGATTTCCAGACTTCAAAAGAATTTATAGAAACTTAAACAATAAGGTCTTCAGAGCTCCCTATAAAAGAATAGTCAGTCCCAAGCCCTAAATATGATAGTTGTGTAGCCTCCAAAGAGACTTTTGAGAGAAAATGAAGCACATCAAGCAAGCACAGCATCGAGATTCAATATTAAGAACACAGAAGACTGTCGACTTCAACAAAGTTTATTCTTTTCTTCTCTTTCTTGATGTTTTGTTTAGTTTTGATTATTTATTTAGAACTCTCTCCCATTTGCTGTAACTAAACCCTTGATATAGGGTTGTGATGAAACTCGGTACTTTAATTTTATATAATTGATTTATTTTATATCTTGTGTGATATATTGACTTATTTATTAAATTTTATGTTTAATGTTTCTTGTTGCTTGATCACCAATAAGATTGAATTGGGAAAATTATTTGAACTTGAAAAAAGAATTATAGGTTTGGCTTTAGGTTCAATAACGCACGATCTCATCTAATGAATTTCCCTACATGACATAAATATAAGTGTAGGGCGTGTGTAGCCATAATTGGAACCTGATCTTAAAGAATTCAGATTAAATTGGTTGGCATATAAATATAGTTAATTAATTTATTTTGAATATTTGTACATGATCAAAAGAGGCTTGTGGATACTGTCATATTCTAGGCTAATAAGTTAATTTATTATACTAGTATATGAAAATCAACTCATCTTTCGCATAGTACTGGGTGGATTCAAGGTTTCCAACCATATCATCTCGCAAAATATGTGTGAGTGAGTTAAAACCAATGTGAGAGTCTCTCTCATACCCGCAAGGTCTTTCACCATATAATATCACAAAATATTTCATCACATCTCATCTCATATCCGACCACTATTACACAAAACCTGGCAATACAATACAACATGTATCATCCAATAATTCACATCTCACATCCAATCCATCAATCTCATCTCAACAATCATGAATTCATATTTATCATGCTTAAAAATTAATCAATATTTATATCTCCACAAAATATATATGTAAATATATATATATAATTATAATTATACCAATATATTTATATATGGACTTTCACAACAACCATCAATCAACAAATAATTATGTTAATGGAATTATCGTGCAATGTACTTACCTCTATCCATGAAAAAGTCCTTAATATGTCTATATCCTCGCTAAGAATCTGAAAAATATAAAATTACGATCAGGTCCCTCAATTATTCAAAAATTACGATTTTACCCCTAAACTTTCTAAATTTCCATTTTAGCCCCTAAACTTTTCTAATATATCCAAATAGTCCTAAAACTCTTAAATATTATCATTTAATCCCTAAAAACCAGAATTTACAGAATAACCCTCTTAATCATGCAAATATACAATTAAGTCCAAAACTTTCAAATTCTATCATTTACATCCCCAAAACGGTAATAATCACGTACCGAGCTCCAACGAACTCCAAATCTCTCAATGAATGAGCCGCTGGTCAGAAAACGTATCAAGGATCACGGTGATGGTGGTGGTAGGGGCTGAAACACGGCGGTTATCGACGATTAGTTAAACACCGATAACAATCGTATTTTGCTCGTTTCTCATCAACCGAAGGTCCGATTTGGGCAAATGAAGTGTCCAACTCACGTATATCGACGAGGGGAAAATTTCGGTCCGGGAGGTGTCACACGCGGCGGCGTGTGGAGCGCTTGGGCAGCAAGTCACCGGCGCGTGGCTAGCGCGTGAGGGCGCGTCCGGAGGAGGATCAGCGGTGGTCCAGTGTCAATGGATTCGTCTCGTCGAGTGGATGCTCCAGATGTGGTAACTTGCCGGAAAATGAGATCAGAAAACATCGAAAACTTCATTTCTCTCTATGTCCATGTACTTTCTCTCTCTTCCGGATAATCTACTCTCATGCTCTAGGTTTCTTTCTCTAAAACTCCAAGGAAATGCTCTCAAAACTCTATGGAATTACTCCCAAACTCCTTTGGGATTATCTTCAACACCCACCACCCTCATCTCTCTAAATCACAACTCCAAAATCTTCTTGCATGGCCATAAAAAGTATTATTCTCATAGCCAAACACATGAAAAGCTTACCACTCTCCCTCTTTCTTCAACAGTTACGACCTCCAACAAGAAAATGCTATTATCATGTTGATGGAAGAAATTGGGTGATGATAGGAGTAGAGATTATGATAGTTGAGTGTATTTGTTTTAATTGGGAGACAAAGAAACATATAAGCATGATTTAAATAATGATAATATAATGGTGGGCTTTGGTTAGATTTGAATGTGATAAGAAGAATAAAAATTTGTTAAGATAAAAAAAAATGATGTATTACGATCTACCCATCTAAAAA
Organism: Zanthoxylum bungeanum; assembly: GCA_019454045.1. Lineage (NCBI taxonomy): Eukaryota > Viridiplantae > Streptophyta > Magnoliopsida > Sapindales > Rutaceae > Zanthoxylum > Zanthoxylum bungeanum. The sequence goes on along the minus strand of SKCR01011492.1, from coordinate 27,137 downwards.
AAAATTTCGTCCTCGAAATTTCTAAATCCTCAAACAGCTCTGAGTATTTCTCCCTCATATTATGTTCCTCTTCCCAAGCCGCTTCCTAGATGTACTGATTAGACGACATGACCTTTACAAGAGAAATATGTCTGGATCTCAACTCTCGAACCTTTTGATCTACGATCTCCACAGGCTATTTTTCATACATCAGAGTCTCGTTCAACTCTACCGATTGACTCTCCAAAATGTGAGAAGGGTCTGGTACAAACTTCTTTAGTATGAATATACGAAACACTTTATGAATCCTTTATAAATTCGGTGGCAATGCCAAACGATATGCCACCTTGACCACTCTTTCCAATATCTCAAAAGGACTACTACAGCGCGGAAAAAACTTTCTCTTCCAGCCGAATTTCAATACTCATTTCCAATAAGAAATTTTCAAAAATACTATATCTTTAACTTAGAACTCAAGGTTATACCCCTACTGTTGACAAAACTCTTCCGTCGACTCTGTTCATCTAACAGTCTCGCTCGGATCAACCTGATCCTCTCAGATGTCATATCAACCAAGTCTGAGTCAAAAATCTGTCTATCTCCAATCTCGCCCCAATAAACAAAAGTCCTACAACTTCTCTCCTGCAAAGCCTTAAATGGAGTCATGCCGATACTAGTCTGAAAGCTATGGTTGTAGGCGAACTTGATCAAATGTAAATGTTCACCCACTCAAAATGAATAGTCCACTCTGACTGACCGTCGGTCTGAGGGTGGAATGAGGTGCTTGTAGAAATCTTTGATCCCATAGTCTTCTAGAAACTCTGCCGAATATAATAAGTAAATCTGACATCTTTATCTGATATAATCGATAAAGGTACACCATGTAATTGTACAATCTGCTCCACAAATAAATTTCACTAGTCTCTCAGATCCTCATGCTACTTAAATATACAGAAAATGGGCAGATTTAGACAATCGACCAACTATCACCCAAATAGCATCATAGTCCTCCGACATCACTACTACAAAATCCAACGTAATATTTTCCTTTGGCCACTCAAGTGTAGTTAGAGGCTGGAGTAATCCGGATGGATGTTGATGCTCTGGTTAAACCTACTGACAAATCAAACACTGAAATACGAACTCTGAAATCTCTCTCTTCATTTCCGGTCACCAATATATATTTTTTAGATTTGGATACATCTTAGTGCTCCCAGAATGCATATAATAAAGAGCATCGTGAGCCTCATCCAATATCTTCTACTTGAGCATTCCAGTATGTGGTATCACAACTCTATCACCAAATAGTTATACATCCTCTGAACTCAATCTAAAAGTAGTAGTCTTATTCCTTCCAATCTCTGCTCTCCATTTTTTCCACCTGTGCCACAACTTACAAACCAGCTATTCCATCTCCTAAAGAAAATGTTCCACCTAGGGTCCTGCACAGACAACAGCTCTAACGAGCTTTTAACAGTTTATGCAGAATCCACCACCTTAAGATTCCTATTACTGAAAAGAGGATTTGCAGGTCCCTCACATTTATGTTTTACATCACCGCGATAATTATTATCCTTTCCAATTATGCATGGATACTGTGAAAGTGTCTTTTCATGAAGAAATTATTGTTATCTCTCCCCATAAAGAGATGCTTAAGTTCTTAGTGAGTTCTCAAAACTTCTTCCATCGCATCCTCCTCTGCCAATCCTAACCTCTGTTCAAAATCTGCCAGAGCTAAGGTGATATACCAAAAGCTTTATAAATGGCCAATCATAGATCGAGCAATTTAGATTCCAAATATGTTCAAGACATTTGGAGAGATATATATGATTGTCTTAATGAAGCTCCATCCGCTCTTTTGCCCAAAGAGATTGCAATGGATATCGTGGAAAAAGTTCATACAAACTTCATGAGGTGTTGTTTCATTCTTAGAACCTTTTGGAATGGAAAAATAGATGGTTTAATCCAATATAAAAATAATTCTGTGATTGTTCACTGTGGATATCATAGATTCCATTCCACAGTTTTCATCAACAGCCATGATTTCTTCAATCATTTCCAGTGGAGTCTCGGCACCTTGTTTGAACTCGGTTTCCTAAATAGATTTATTCTTGGACCAAGTCTAATCCTGGTATCTCAGAAGCCATCTTTGGTGAGTTTCCTCCATTCATCGGTAATATTTTATATCGATGGTATATACGCCACAAAAGTATTACTGTCTGGATCGAAACCATTACTCTAGAATGGTCGGATGACTATTCGCTCGTTTACCGCCCAATACATCTTATTAATTTTTTCCTTGCTTTGGGTATTTTCTCTACTTTATGGTCTCCAAAAGTATCACCTTTTAGGTTTAGGCCAGACTCATTCTTTTATAGAGGCTATCTGGAACTTTCATTCTTAATAAATTGGACTTCTACTCACTACAGGAATCGAGGTCGCGTCGTGACGCAAGATGTTTATGCATTGCGTCTTCAAATTGACATTCAAGTTATTCATAATTTGCATACACAATTTCAAAAAGAAAGACAATAATATAGTCTCTCGGGAATCTGAGCAGTAGCAATACTAGGATTTGATTCGCTTGCTACAACTACTAATCGGGTTGGTTCATATATTTCTTTTGATATAAGAGATTTAGGACATTGTTTTCATATCTTTCGTAGACTTTTACTGTAAACTTTTACTATTGGGATTTTCGGAGATTTGTTAAATTATATTTTGAGAAATATCTTTTTCTTTGAAAAACTATTTAATTTGCATGACATGTAAAATTCTATAGCTGAAGAAGTTTGCGGACCTATTTCTAGGTTTGGACCCGCTCTAGGGAGGAGATCGTCATATTGGTACTTTCACTTTTGGGTCTGTAAATATTTATTGCACTTTGTCATTTGTAAGCAATTAAACAAGCTTTATTCACATTAAGTACAATTCTACTGTTAACAGAAAAAATAAATATCAAAGGACGAAAAGGTCTGACGTATCAAAGGACGAAAATGCATGATGTATCTAAGGAAGAAAAGGCATGGCGTCGTTCTGGACAAAGAATGAAGAAGGACTTGACCCAGAAAGACTCAACTCAGGACGATTTGAGGAATGGGTAAAAAATGAAAAGAAACCTTCCAATAAGTAAAGAACGATGAAAGAAAAATGAATAGCGAAGGTACCATGCGGATGGCTAGTTATGAGTAGACGCATTTAACGGTTATTGCACGAAAAGGCAGGAACCCCTACAATCTAGCAAGTTACCCAACAATTACATGCACGATCCAGCGGTTACGCGCATGATCCAGTAGTTATATATGAGCAGGGAACGTGGGGCTTAATGGGGTGAAGACGGCGAAACCGCTTGAGCGTTTAGCAGAATCATGCACTATAAAAGGCTCAGATGCAGCGAAAAGAAAAGGGAAGAAGGAAGAAAAAAGACTCAAAATGAGCAAGTAGTTTAAATTCTTAGCTTTGTAATCTTAGGGTTGTAATATGTGTGCTTGTGTCCCTTGGAGGTATTTTCTCGGAATCAATCACCTTTTTTCTGGGACTGTGTCTCAGGAGATTTGAACCTTACACGCGTACTAACGAAAAATCGTGCGAACATCTACTTTATTTTATCCTCTCCATTTTCTATGCTCTCTTTATTCCCTTCAAACATCAGTCAATCTCTTAATTTCCAAAAAGAGGAAACCACAGTGTTTTTTATTGATTGCTCGTTCGTTTATGGCGACAGGGAAGCCCTTAAATAGCAAAGGCAATATTATCATTTTATAATTCTAAATACTAATATAAATCCTAATTATAATCTCTTAATAAAATAATTAATATTGATAAGATAATCATTATAATTACTTGAATACAAATCTAAATATTCTCATCTGTGATGATTATTCATATCTAACGGCTTGTCATTATCGCATGCTTGGAATCTATAAGCTTTATCTGGGTTTTGCTCACTTTGACAAGGAAAGCTCCATCCTCTTGAGGTTGTTGTTTTGGCGGGATCCACATATTCTTTGGATCAAGGCTAATTCTACTAGTAATCCGTGTTTGGCTGCTTGTGGTGAGATTTCTATAATAATTCTAGAAATATGTTTTCGTCTATTAGTTCCATTTTTATTGACAATGTCCGTAACAAAATAAGTTCGATTGAGTTGTAATGCGTTTTGAAGATCTCAGAGCAATTGGACTGACATTCAGTAGACTATGCATGAAGATTTCATATATGCGTTAGTGATGCGTTCGTGTTTGTGTTCGAACGAGTGGTGTTCGTGTCACGTTCGAATGAAACTTGGCAGAAGGTTCACGTGCGTAGTGTGTTCATCTTCCCGTGCGAATAAAATCTTATAGTGTGTTGCATTCGAGAAGCTTTTGAGACTATGTTCGAATGAGTTTGCGGAATAACGCGTGTTCATCACTCGTTCTTGTGGCTTTCGAACGCCCGTGCGTAAATGAGTTATTTTGGATGCGTTTTTAAGCCAGTTTTGCAATAAGAAACACTTACCTTTGCCCTACCTATATAAACAAAAATAGAGCCACCTTCACAAAGGTTGGAAACATATTATTCTGAGCCACAACCTAGTCGGTAACACCCCACCAAAGGCAAGGTGTTATCTGCAGGATACATGATTGACCCATCTCCATAAGCCTCTAAATTTACAAAAAATATCGACATTATGTATCCTAAAACTGGACAACCTGGATCACAGTCCAACATCAAAATGAAATCTAATAAAACAACAAATAAACAAAAGGACCCCAGGTCCACCAAACACATCAAATCAACACATAAGGGCTATGTGTCCATATCTTCTATCAACACTCAAGGGCTCTGTGCCCACAACATCATAAGCAATCAAAATATTTACTTATTATAAATAGTGTGCTCAGCACGTCAACTAAAACAATAACCAAATAGCCTAAACTAATAAAACTTCTCCCATGACACTTGCGAGGGTGACTGCTACTTGGGTGATCCGCGTCTCGAGCATGACTTCCAAAGCTGTCGTGGTTAACCATTTTGGAAGCCATCATGCAAAACTAGCAAACTGGTTTGGTATGAGTTATAAAAACTCAGTAAGTAATCATGTTAGCACTACACATAGAACATACAAGTCAATCACATTATAAGTTTCTCAAAATTATCAAGTTATAACGAGTTTAAAATTATGAGCTTTCTGTTATCCTTTGTACTTTACCCATGTCAAATTATTATATTTACATGTCGTCAATATAATGGCCAGATATTCAAAGCACACAAATCATGGATTTGAAATCACAAAGTACTGTCATATAACATCGAAACTATTTCAATGTTGAAGCATGAAGTCACATATTAATACTTATCACAAACACACATCTTTGAAATATCATCAAATCGGTAAATCTAACCAACTTCTTTCTATTGAATTACAAACTTTCTTCAATACCAAAAGTAAACATCCTTTAACTTGCTGTAATTATGGTAACCTTACGATAGCTTAACATTTATGACTCATATGCATTCACTCATATCAGTGCATAGATCATATCTCACTTCTCTTATATTCATTTACATCCAATTTCAAAATTCCTACTTGAAGACATAACTAGCATAAGAAGCGTACAATCACTTTCAGTTCTCTTTTACAATATACGTACATACCATAACAGCCTAATATACACGTTTACAACATCTTCTACTCACCCAGTTTTCAAGTCATTCATTCATTCCACATAAACATCCATAGTCTACAGATATCATGAAATCTACCATACACTCACATATAATCAGGTATACATGCAATCACCATGTAATTATCAACGAAGTATACACAACAATCGAGGTATCTAGAAATACACAACCAAAACAACACATACATCTGAGCTGGCTCACACATACAATGCTCGTAATGGACTCATTACCTATTTTAGAATAGGTATGAGATGAATACCGTCCGAACGAATTTTCTAACCAGCTCGATCATTATACCATGAGAACATCAACCAATGAAACATACACACATATCACATAACACAAATTCTTCGGATGACTTCTTATATACAGACACATACATGACAATTACTCCAAGACATCATTCAAATACTCACATACATACATATGTTTCAAACATACAGATATAAATATTAACATGAATGCAAATGCCATAATTTTAACAGTCCTCATATCTTTCATTTACTGATCAAACATACTTAGTTTCATATTTTCTATCTGGAAACCTTTGATACATAATTTATTAATTAAATATATTCATTCACGAGGTGTTTAGCTTATACTCATTCTTTATCACAATTAACCATTTCAATATCTATACAAATAACTCGCATGTATAAGTCAATAGCAACTTATTCATATAGCGTACACAAACATAAGCCAATGCCAATTCAGAAATCATGATTTGCTCCATTTATCAATTCCGTATACCCAACCTATACATATCTTAATATCCTATACATATACGAATGCATGTTCATGTACTTATACATTTTCATATTCCTTTACACACACGCATTCATATCATTACAAATTCATACCCTTACGTTCATCCATATATACGCTTAAACATTAAGCTCATCAAATATTTCACTTCATATCATAGTAATAACGAAAGCCATACTGTGATGGTCGATTAATTCAACTATACACGATCTCGAAGTCATTTCTCAAATCATTCTTTAATTATCCTAAACCTTTTGAATCACACACACACACAAACACACACACACACACATATATATATAGTCAAAACACAAAAAGAATGATTCGAGAACTCATCGAATGAGTTACTTACCTGGCTTCGCGAGCACTCCAGGTCTTAGTTAAATCTGTCAAAATAAATGGTGAAACGTCGTCAGAATCACGACTTACGCGGTTCTCGACTAAACTACGAGAAAATTTCAAATCTTTCCGGAACAGCCAAATTAAGTTCAATTTCAATACTTTCATGGTGCGTTTACGTACTCGTAATCGGAATGAGATGGAATCGGAATGAAATAGAATCGGAATTAGCTGAAATGTGAATGGTAAATCGGAATCAGAATAAGTTGTTTACTTAACTTTAGGAATCAGAATCAGAATGAAGTAGTATTACCATTGATGTGTTTATTTTATCGGATCGATCAAACTCATTTTGTTTTCACTCTGATTCTACCAAATTCATATATTCAATATATTTATACTCATACAATTCAATTTATATCAATGCACTACTCTACGAAGCTACTAGATAGATTCAAACATTTAACAATAAACTTAAAATTTGTGAATTTTTTACTATGAGGTCTTACAGCCACAAACGGGCTGGAATAGATAGAATTTTGATCGGAGCTACTGTTCATAGTGAGTTACTATCTACCAAATCTTACTTCCTCGATTCATGTACAACTGTGCATGGAACGAAAAATCCATCACCGCCTACTTGTAGTACTCTCCGAGAGCTTCGATTTGGCGGGTGGCTCGGGTCGTGAAATGAAGAGACGAGCCGCGATCGATAACCACACATTTCTCCTCCCATTCTCACCGTTGACGGCGTCCGCGGGGCTGCCACTGGCCACCACATGATGAAGGGGTGGCCGGCGCACCACTCTGGCCGGTCGCACTGGCTGGCGATGGACGGCAGGCCGCTGGCGTGACCAGCTGCCCACTGAACATGTTTTGAATGAGAGGGGTCGAGTGAGAGAGTTTTAGGGCTTATGTATTTTTCATAATTTCCTGAAATTTAGAGGTATTATAGAAAGTTTTCAAAAATTATAATCTGACCCAAATAAAATTACAATTAGGTCCCTATCATAGGGCTATCTCGAAAATTCATATTTTTGAAGTTCTTTTTATATAAATTTCGAAAAATATTCAACACAAAAGTTGTTCGTCTCGACAAAATGAGTTTGATGGTTTATGAATCGGCTCAATCATAGTTCTTTTGCTATTTTTATAGTCGAAACAAGAAACTTTTACGCGTATAATGATATAATAAGAAATCGCGTAAACGGTTCTGAGAACCACACATTTTCCAACACGATAAAACTTCACTTTAAAATATTTCGATCTATTGGATACCATCCATTCCAAATATTTAACTTTAATTCGGAAATATTTTAGAACTACTCTAAAAAATTCGGGATATTACAGTTTTTAACATTCCTGATTTTCACCTTGAAGACTCTCTTGATTACCTTGTCTTATTTTTCTTGGTGATATTGATTCTTGTTTGACCATCAACACAGAAACACAACCCTAACCCAATTTCCTAAACCTTCAGAGTTCTCAAGAAGGAAGATTGACAGTCGGAGTTCCAGCGTTGCGAGTTCGTAGGGTTGATTTGCTTATAGACTTCAGAGGTTCTGAAGAAGGCCATTTAATGTAGGCTTGAGGAGTTCTTTGGGTATTTGAATCGGTGAAGTTTCTGCCATAGGTCTTGTATCATCACTGTAAGTTATCTCGTTATATGGGATTTTGGCTAGTAACCTAAATACCCGTAGTGATTTTTTACTCGCACGAGTTTTTCACTTCGTTAACAAAATTACTGGTGTCGATTTTATTTCCTTCTTGTATTTAATTAGTTTTGATTTATAATTGTTAGACTTAATAGTGAATGTTGATAATCTATAGTAACAATAATTAGATCTATCTTATATTATAGTGTATAATTCCCCATAGAGTCAGAACCTACGACAAATTTGAATTTTCAATTCGATCAGAGCCTGAACTCGATCATTGGCCCATTTAGCTATGAAGAAAATTCAACTCTTAAATTATCACTCGTTATTTGATGAGACTGAGTATCTGTATTAGAAGGTTCGCATGAGAGAGTCCTTAAGTCTCTACATGAGAAGGTCTGAATGTCAGTAGAGTACGGGTAGAAACCTCTCGTAGTTATGGTTGATGGTGTTTCTTCCTTAAAGATAAATTGACCTTGACTATAGATGAGTTTAATGCTAGAAATAGGAACATCAAGGCCATTAATTCCATTCATGTTGATGCTTGATCCACTGGGTTTAGGAGAATATATATATGTGAGATAACCAAGAATGCATGGGACATCCTCCAGACCGTGTATGAGGGCACACTATCATTTAGTAATAATAGACTCTATGAGCTTGCCACTAGGTTTGAAATCGTTATGATGAAAGATGATGAGACTTTTATGATTTTACGTTGAGATTAACGATATAGTTAACTTCAGCTTTAACCTAAGCGAGACTATTCCTATGAATATGATAGTTAGAAAAATCCTTAGATCCTTGTCTGACAGTTTTTTACCAAAGATCATAGCCACCGAGGAAAGTAATGACTTAGATCACCTTAAACTAGAGGACCTCATAGGATTCAGATTTATGAGAGAAAACTTTCTGGATATAGAAAGCCCAAGACTATAGCGATGAAGATCGTAAAAGAAGTTGGATATGATCCATCAAGTGATAGGAATGATAATACTCTCACATATACTGATTTGGAAATGTTTGCTAAAAAAATTAAGAAATTTCTTAAGATGAATAAGAGTGGTCGTGATATTGATAGGGATAGGGAGGACAAACTAGAGAGAGTAGACGTAGTAGGAAAGAGTCTAGAGATGATAAAGATTGCAAACCTCATGTTATCTAATGCCATGAATGTGAATGGTATGGGCATATCAGGTCTGAATATCCCAAATACCTAAAGTCTAAAGGCAAGAAAGTTATGACAGCCTCACTTAGTGATTCAGAAAGTGACTATATTTCTTATGAGTCTCATAAGGATAAAAGCAATTTTATTATATTTACAGCTAATGTGACATGTGAGAGAGAGGATAATGTCAGTGATGTGGATGCTAGTTCATAATTCTCTCACGATGACTCTGTAGATGATGATAGTCTTCAGGTAGCATATATTAAATTGTTTAATGAGAGCTTTGATATCAAGAAGACAAATATTGAGGTCAGTAAAGGGCTAAAGGAAACTGAGCTAGACAAAAATGAACCTCAAGCTAAGTTTGAGCAAAGCCTTTTGGTTATTGATGACCTTGAGGAGATGAATAAATAACTAGTTGATAGAGTCAAATTTTTAAAAGCAGAACTTGAAAATACTAGAATCCAGATATCTGTATTTTCTAGTGGGACTGAGAAACTAGACTACATACCAGAGATTAGTGTTGAATCAAATTCGGATAAGGCATCATCTTCTAGAGCCGTACTTATCCCTCATAAATATGACTTAGGTAAGAAACTTGTTGATTGTAGACATGTGATTCCCTCGTTGTTGCTCTTCCTATGACCCAACCTCAATCTAGAGGTGCGGTGGGTAAGCCTCACTCTCGTCCGAGGTTTGTGTTTGTTTTCCATCATTGTGACAGGGCATGACATATTAGGCCTAAGTGTTTCATGTTGCACAAACAAAAGAAAAGGACTATGGGTGCTCAGTCTAGATTTGAGTCGTCAAATCTAGTCAGCCAAGTTTCTATACTAGCTAAACAGACTCAACTCATTAGTGGGAAAGTTGTATTGCTAACTATGAGTTCTCAAGTAAAGAAGACTTCTAAGAAAGTTTGGGTGAGGAAGCGATATGACTTCCTATAAGCTTCTAAATACCTTGACCTTAGCAGGCATGATGAGAGCGCACTTCGATCTACTTATTAGTTGTTGCATTCAATTTCCCTAATTGCATATGTGCGTGCGTGTGTTTTATGTATCTACACAACTGCATGTTTTAATTTTCACTGTATATAGGTGTGTATGTTTTGATTTTGTTATATATCACTTGGTATATAGGATGGAAACTCGAACATAAAGTTTCTAGTCGATTTCAAATGGATGGTAGTATGATCTGCACATAGGAATACAACTCCACGTACCATTGGATAATAACAAAGTCTTGTTGTGTCTTTAATTATTTTTGTGAAAAAAATACAAAAAAAAATATAAAATGAAAAATACTAAAAATATTTTGTGGCTTGATAGAGCATGAAAAACTTATTGCATGTGATCCTAGAATATAGGATATATGGTTGTACATGTATAATATACTTTTTCATTTTCTTGATGCTCTATGTGCACGAGTGTGTATGATGAACATCTTTAGTATATATTGTGCTTGTATTTCACATACACGTTTTTATTGTTGTCAATGGTTGGTCGCATGTATGAGTTTTTAGAGTGGCAGTCTAATCGATGTCATACTTACATTACTAATAGTGTGACCTTTGACTAGATGACCTTATGTTATCCCCTAATAAAAGTTAAAAAAAAAATAGTTTACATGAGTCTTCAGTGCAAAAGCTAATGGGCTATATTCAAAAGATAAGGGAAAAATTATTCACTCAAAAGAGTTTATTTAAGAGCTCATATTTGGAGGGAAAATATTATAGCATGCAACCAATATTGTTTATTTTTTAGGTCCTAATGGCGCTGAGTTTGAACACCTATTTTATAGATTTATGTGTCAAAAGATGAGATTTCATTGGCTATGTCCCGCTCATAAATAAGGTCTTAAGTCTTAACTTGTTGTGCACTTACTTTCATGCAAGTGATTGCTATGTTTTGGTGTTTACATCATATGCATTCGTGTAGTATTTAGCATGACCTAAAGTGATGCATGTTATTTCATGTCATAAACAGCTGAGTATTGACTGTGTATCATTGCACTTGTTTGAAATGCTGTTTTGAGTCATTTTTTGACTTATTTCTTTCTCATTGTAGGTTTGTGTGTGATGTCATTGCATACCATTTTTTTGTTGCATATTTCTGAGTTTTTACTTCCCGTATGTTGTTTTGCTAACTTAATAGGGTTGTGAGTGAGTGGTAGCAAGTTAAGTTTGCATATTCTCTTGCATGTGATTTTAATTAGTATATTGATGTATTTACCCATTGTCATTTCGTCACAAAAATGAGGAATAATATATCCAATTTTTTTATATCTCCTTTAGGGGGGAGTATGATTAAGTTGGCAGTAAGATATCTACATTTACATACATTAGATTTTTAATTTTTTTTTTATTTGCTCTTTATATTTTTCTATGCTTTTCACAGTATAATATTGTTTGTGGATGTTTTAGGTGTGCATATTAGTGGCTGAGGTGACATCAACTTCAAGACTACTTGGTTAGGTATTAGATCGAGTCATAAGGTAATAAATCACCGTCTTCGTAGTTGGCAGTAGGCCATTTTATTTTTGGGTCTTTTAATAAAGTCTTTTTTATTAGGTAGTAGTTTTATCACGGAATGCCAAATAGGGAGATTGTTAGTTCCATTTTTATTGGAAATGTCGTAACAAAATAAGTTCAATTGAGTTGTAATGAGTCTTGAAGATCTTGGAGCAATTAGACTTGTATTTGGTAGACTGTGCATGAATATTTCATTTATGTATTTGCGTTCGTGTTTGTGTTCGAACGAGTGACATTTGTGTCACGTTCGTGCGTGTATTCGAATGAAACTTGACAAAAGGTTTTAGTGCGTAGTGCGTCCATCTTCCCGTGAGAATGAAACCTTCCAGTGTGTTTGCATTCAAGTTGCATTCGAGACTACGTTCTAACGAGTTTATGAAACAACGCGCATTCATCATGAGTTTTTGTGGAGTTTGAACGCCCCGTGCGTAAGTGGGTTATTTTGGATGTTTTTAAGCCAATTTGCACTAGGAAACCCTTACCTTTGCCCTACCTATATAAACAAACATAGAACCATCGTCACAAAGGTTGGAAACATATTATTTTAAGCCTCAACTTTTTCAGTTTTCAACTTTCTTGATTATCACCTTGACGACTCTCTTGATCACTATGTCTTCTTTTTCTTGGTGATATTGATTCTTTTTTACCATCAATACAAAAACACAACCCTAACCCAATTTCCTAAACCTTCAGAACTCTCAATAAGGAAGATTGATAGTCGGAGTTCCGACGTTGCTAGTTCACAGGGTTGATCCGCTTAGAGACATCAGAGGTTCTGAAGCAGGTCGTTTAGTGCGGGTCTGAGGAGTTCTTCGAGTGATTACAGTCTAGAAGTATTAGAGTCGGCGGAGTTGCTTCCATAAGTCTTATACCATCACAATAAGTTTTCTTGTTATATTATATTTTGACTGGTAGCCTAGATACCCGAAGTGGTTTTTTACTCGCTTGAGTTTTCCACTTCGTTAACAAAATTACTAGTGTTGATTTTGTTTTCCGATTGCGTTTATTTGCTTTGATTTAAAATTGTTAGACTTAATGGTGAATGTTGGTAATCCATGGTAACAATAATTAGGACTTGTCTTAAATTATTGTGTATAATTCTGCATAGGGTCATAACCTAAGACAAATTCGAATTTTGATAATGTTTTTCTTATTTTTTAGTCGGCCTTTTATGCGGAGTTTATGATTATCGTTGTAATTATTAAGCTTGTTTTTGCTCGTGGTTGGTTAAATCTTTGGATTGAGTTTATGATTATGATGTTCGTCATCTTCGTAATGGTGGTATTCCACCTCATTGGCCTTTACTTAATCATTGGAAGAATTGTTTGCATCTTATGCAACAACTAGAGGTTGGTCCTAGCAGTTTTTATTTAGTATATCTACACTCATTGATGCATTTTTGCACATCAAGTTTGTTTTTATTTGATTCTTTGTATTTTCTTAGCTTTATTTGCTGTGAAATTACATTTTTATCCATGTGTCTCCAACAACTTATTAATTTTCAGTTTAAAAGAAAATACGAATCTCATAAAGGTTTGTACAAATTTGAAATTTTCTGGATTATGAACATGTATAGTGCGAGCTGGAATTTAACAGTATATACAGATTCTTAATTATTAGGAAAAATTTTATATATCTCTTCCTTATATCTAAACCTGACTTTTAGTTATGTAGTTGTGTATTTAATATGATAGTTATGTAGTTCTATATTTAATATGGTAGTTGTATAAGGCCTATATAAAGGTCTCAAATGGAAAGTTCTAAAGCAAGCAAATGTTAATACACATTTTCTTCACAAATTCTCACATGGTATCAGGAGTCTAGGTTCTTTCTAGAGGTTGAAGAACACATCAAACAAAGCTCGGATATGAAATTTTGAGTTTCGAGAAAGTTATCAAAAATTTATTTTGAGCATGCCATCACCTTGTTTATGTCGATTCGAGTACGATGGTACGCGCCAGAGAGTGAAGCTTCAAGTGCGCCACACACGCCTGCTGGAGGTTGAAGATGGCCACGTCAGCGCCACATCAGTGAATAGTCAGCACTACGTCATCGTACAGTTAGCACACAGTCACTGCCACGTCAGCAAAATTCTGGTAAATTTCAGAAAAACCCCTAAACTTTCTGAAAATTATATTTTGGCTCCTTAACTTTTCAAAAATTACAAGTTGACCCATGTACTTTGGAACTGATATTTTAGCCTCTGAACTTTCAGAAATTATACTTTGACCTATGTAACTTCTGAAATTCTATATTTTAGTCCATATATCGGATTTTGACCAACAAAATGTCATTTCCACCATTTTCGACCATTCTAGACGCAACGATAACCTCAGAATCATCAAAATAAATCCCGATCTTACACTATTTTATAAATGAAAATTTTAGATGCTATACAACCCATTCCTACCATCCTCACATGTTCAAACTACCATCTTTGGGTTCAAGGAATGCGTAGTTTTCTCAAGGGTCGGAAACTATGGCGCTATATTACTGGAGACGTCAAGTCCCCCACTGAGCTCATTGATGAAACTGATAGACAACTCGTTGACCGTCTTGAGGATTGAGATAGTAAGAATCACCAAATTCTTACATGGTTCTGGAATACTTCGGTTCCAGCCATTCATCATCAATTGGCTGCTATGAAACTGTAAAAGAATTTTGGATCTGCTTGCATTAAAGTACAACTCTTCATATCTCTCTAGTCAGTATCAATTGTGGGAAAAATTGTATACTTTGAAACAAGAGAAATGTCAGTATTTTACTAATTTTATTGCTCAAATGGAGAATATTTTGGACCAATTTGCTCTGTCAGAACCATCTATGAGTTACACTGTTGATGGAACTAATTATACGGCACACCGTGAACACATGCAGCTAATTCAATTCCTTATGGCCCTTATGAATGACTTTGAATCTTGACGAACTTCCTTGTTACATCAATCTCCCCTGCCTACATTAGAAGTTATTGTTTCTCATTTATTATCCTATGAAACTCGACTAAGCTTACTTTAGCTTCCTCGAGATGATGTTGTGATTGCCACTGTAAGCAATCATTATAGCAAAAGAATAAACTTTTGTTATACCTATAACAAGGCTGGTCAGACCCTATCTGAATTTCGTTTTACTAAATGTTACAAATGTAAGAAAAATGGACATATAACTTCCAATTGTCCTCAGAAGGAAGAATGTCGTTACTGCAATCTGTCTAGCCATTCCATTGAGTAGTGTCCCACTCGTCCACCAACATTTAATCAGACCCTAAGGTCTGCCAATTCCGCTGCT
This sequence comes from Zanthoxylum bungeanum, assembly GCA_019454045.1. Taxonomy (NCBI): domain Eukaryota; kingdom Viridiplantae; phylum Streptophyta; class Magnoliopsida; order Sapindales; family Rutaceae; genus Zanthoxylum; species Zanthoxylum bungeanum. The sequence continues at coordinate 11,748 of SKCR01011492.1, read as the reverse complement.
GCTGTTGTTAATAAAGTCAATGACTCTCCTAACTCTACTGGTAACTTAGAAACACTTCTTAAACAGATATTCTCAATTCCTTCCAGTACTTTCACCACCTTATCTGTGACTTCAAGTAATTCTCCTTGGTATTTTGACTCTGATTGTTGCAATCATATGACTTTTCAATCCCCATTATTTTCCTCCACCTCTCTCACCATAAGTATTTCTCCAATTTCCATTACAGATGGTTCACAAATGATTGTAAGTTAGTCTGGCCACATATCACATCTACACTCACATTACCAAATACATTTCTTATTCTCAAACTCACATTCAAACTTATTTTTGTTAGTCAACTATGTGAACTTCGATTAGAATTGATATTCTCTACTAGTGGTTGTCGTGTGTAGAATCCGCAGACGGGACAGATTTTTGGGACAGGTCGTAGAATTTGACGTCTGTTTGAACTCACATCTCTGCATCTTCCTTCTAATCGTTTTTCCCAGCTATGTGTTGTATCTACTCTATCTTTGCTTCACTTGTGCAATATGTGCCTTGGTCATGCCTCATTAAATAAACTTCATCTTTTAGTTTCTAATGGTTCACTAGGTTCCGTTAAAGACCATTTTTTCCATTGTGTCTCTTGTCAACTTGGAAAATAATCGGCTTTATCCTTTCAACATAATAAACATAATTTTATTGCCCTATTTGATTTGATTCACTCTGATGTGTGGGGACCTTCACCTACAACCACTATGGGAGAATCTAAATATTTTTTCTTGTTTATTGATGACTATTCTTGATTTACATGGATTTTTCTTATGAAATAATATTTTTAACTACCTCAAATTTATATTGATTTTGCAAACATAATAAAAACACAGTTTTCCAAGACTATCAAAACATTGAGGACCAACAATGCCAATGAATAAATTGACTCTAAAATTCAACAATTTTTAAAAGCACAAGGGACCATTTCACAACGATCATGCCCATATACCTCTCAATAAAATGGACGAGCCGAACGAAAATATCGTCATATTTTAGATCCACTCGATCTATGCTCATTTCATCCTCTTGTCCTGAACGCTTTTGGAGTGAAGCTTCCCTTACAACTATTTATGTTATTAATCGTATTCTTTCTTCAGTCACCAAACATCATCTGTCTTCTTATAAGTGCCTCTATGGTTTTTCCTCTCCTTATGATCTTCTCAAGGTTTTTGGGAGTGTTTGCTTTATTCTTCTTCCTCCCACAGAGCATCACAAGTTAGAACCTCGTGCCAGACTTTACTGTTTCATAGGTTATGGTATTCAACACAAATGGTATCATTGTTGGGATCCTGTGTCAAAGAAACTTTACATCTCTCATCATGTTATTTTATAGGAAAACGTTATGTTCTCCTCTCTTTCTAAGTTCACAGTGTCACCTTCAGATACTGCACCAGAGACCATTGGTGACTCATATTCGCCCTATCCTACTCGAGTAAGAAATCTTCATTCTTACCTTCAAAATTATCATTGTTTCTCAATTCTTGTTTCTTTGCATGAACCTCAGTCCTATAGGGAGGCTTCTTCTAATCCTCATTGGCAGCAAGCTATGCAAGATGAATTATAGGCATTGACAAAGACTGGTACTCGAGACTTGATTGATCTTCCTCCTGGCAAAAATCCGGTGGGATGCAAATGGGTTTACAAAATCAAAACACATTTAGATGGATCTATTGAGAATTATAAAGCATGTCTTGTTGCTAAAGGATTCGCTCAAGAGTATGAGATTGATTATGAGGAGACTTTTGCTCCTGTTACTTGTCTTACCTCAGTTCACAGTTTGCTTGCTATTGCTGCTACTTGGCAATGGAGTTTGTTTCAGATGGATGTCAATAATGCTTTTCTCAAGGGTGATATCACTGAAGAAGTTTTTGTGAAGCCTCCTCTTGGTCTTAATAATCCACCAAATACAGTATGTCGCCTGAGATGTGCCTTGTATGGTTTGAAGCGAACTCCTCGTGCATGGTTTGTCAAATTCAGTACCGCTGTTAGTCAGATTGGGTTCACCTCCAGTCCACATGATTCAACCTTATTTCTTCGAAAATCCGAAAAGGGTATTGTTATACTACTTTATGTTGATGATGTGATTATTACTGGAGATGATATTTTAGGCATTGAAGATCTCAAGCAGGCTCTTAGTCAATCATTTGAAATGAAAGATCTTGGTTCTCCGAGCTATTTTTAGGCTTTGAGGTTATTTGTTCTGATGATGGTTATCATCTCTCGTAAGCCAAGTATGCCTCTGATCTTCTTCTCGAGCTGGCCTTACAAACAGCAAGACAGTTCCAACTCCAATTGAGTATAATACTCGTCTTACACCTAATGATGAAGATAACACTCCTCTTGATGATCATACTCTCTACATAAATTGGTTGGAAGCCTCATTTATCTTACAGTCACTCGACCAGATATTTCTTATGCAGTTCACATTATCAGCCAGTTCATGATCGCTCCTCGTTCTACTCATTATGTTGCGGTGCTTCACATTCTTCGTTATGTTAAAGGAACTCTCTTTACTAGTCTATATTTTTCTACTACTTCATCATTGGTTCTTCGAGCCTATTTTGATTCTGACTGGGCAGGAGACCCTACTGATCGTTGATCAACTATGGGTTATTATATTTTTCTTGGTGACTCACTTATTTCTTGGCGCAGTAAGAAACATACATTGGTTGCCCGCTCGAGTACTGAGGCTGAATATAAAGCTGTTGCTGATACTACAATTGAATTTCTATGGTTACGTTAGTTCCTAGAAGATATGGGAATCTCTCAACCATCCTCTTTCACTCTTTACTGCGATAACAAAAGTGCTATTGAAATAGCACATTATGATATTTTTCATGAGCGCACCAAACACATTGAGATCGATTGTCATTTCTTTCGCCAACACATTGCTCGTGGCATTATTTCCTTAGTGTATCTCCAATCCACTGATCAGCTAGCGGATGTCTTCACCAAATCCTTTCTTCCTGGACGTTACACTACACTTGTTTCCAAACTCAATTTGGTTTCGTCTTTACCACCTTGAGTTAAACCAAATTGAGTTTGAGGGGGGATGTTAGTTGTGTAGGTGGTAGTTGTGTAGTTGTGTATTTAATATGGTAGTTGTGTATTTAATATGGTAGTTGTATATAATGTCTATATAAAGGTCTCTCATTGTAAGATCTAAAGCAAGCAAATGTTAATACACATTTCTTCACAAATTCTCACACCGACCATCCGTTAATTTCTGATTGGCTTTAATTAAATACCTGGATTCTGTGTTAGAATTTTGTTTAAATAATATGGTGGATAATTATTAAGTAATAATTTAAATATAATTGAATTTTCACCATATATTATATGAAAGCATGTGTAATAGAAAATTATGAAAAATTTAACACATTTAAATTCATCACACTGAAGTTTTATCATTTTAGAATTCGTCACGAATTCGATTCGTTGATTCGTTTTGCCACCCCTAGTAAGAATGATAAAATAATTTTAAAATTTCAAAACTTATTTGAATTTTTATTTTGGAATTTGGATACCAAAAAAAAACAAATACTGGTACTGAAATGATAATTCGAGAGTGCAACTAATATTGTTGTAACGATAATAATTATTAATAACTTGTCAAACATCAAGAAAATTAACAACTTACACATAAATATATAAGAAAATTAACTTGGTCCATATTTACTTGAACATAAAAAAGCAATACTTGGTCCATATTCTTCGACCTGTACCAGTCAACTCCATGAACATGAGCTGCCATGGCTGATCTGGTATTGCCATCTCCATCTGCTAAAATTTAAAAGCACTTACACCCCGAAATTTTCACCATAAGCGATGACTCTCGTGCTCTCTCCATTGCTTTTTGGGTTAACTTGTGCCTCAAAAGAGTAAAACCCCATGTTAAAATTCTGAAACTCTGCCTCGTTACCTGATAAAGTAAAAGAATTATGAGCTTTATTAATTACATTAACAGCAGCAGCATGGTTAGGGTTAGGGTTAGGGTTAGGGTTTGGAGCTTGATCTTCTTGTCTAGCCACTGAATTCTTCTCTCCCTCAGTCTCCCTATACTTGTTGAGATAAGACTTTAAAGGGCCAACATAATTCTCAAACCCTAGGGTTGTCATTGCCCACAAAAGATCATCTCCGTTGATCGTTTTTCTTTCTCTCTTGACATTTATCTGATGCTTCGCCTGTAATGAAGCTTATGAACTCAGATACACATTCCTGCACAGTTTTTAGCTTCTTTCGAAATTTTTGCATTCGCCGGAAGGGACGTTTTCATGATCCTGCTTATATTCGCGATAGGCAGGAACTGGTCTTGCTCTTTTGAGGAACTATCCGATATGTTCTCAGACATTGGATTGTCAATAGGGCTTGTTTGGTTTCTTTTTCCCGGAGGAGGACGATAGATTTGTTAATTATGGAGAAAAAGAAGAGGGGAGAAGTTTTTTTTTTTTAAATTCTTGTTTAGGAATCTATTGTTGGGGACCTTGTACTTATAAGCTAAGAGGAGTGAGGGGAAAGGAAGTTAGAAGCCAAAATAAAAAAAGTGGAAAGGCGGTTTGATGTAGACAGAAAAGGAAAGAAACAACCACTTGTGGGATTCGAATCACTTCGAAAGAAGGTTTGAGGGAAAGAGTATCCGGTTTGATGATGTAAGACTCGGGATATCAGATAGTGTATTTTTGTAAGAATCTGGGATAATTGGGGATTTTGTCCGTTCTGCTTTAAGCTCGGAATTATATGTTTAAAGGGAGTTTCTAGGTTCAAAAAAATGGGATAATAAAAATATTATATTTGAGGGAAAAGGAAAAAAAAATATAGAACAAGAAGATGATAGAGAATTGAAGTGATCATCATCTCTTGTTTCATTGATTTTAAATGGGGACTAATTTGAAGTGGAAATATGAGTGTGTATGTTGATATTTCTTTGTCAAAACATACTTTTGGACCACATGTGATGAAAAAGTTTTTTCATATCCAAATGTTATCTTTTAAAAAAAATAAATAAATAGATTATGTTAGTAAAAGTGTTATTTGTTCATGAGTTAGATACATTTTGTGGGTAATAATTGGATCGACTGATAACACTTTTTGAATATTTTTAATTTTAAAGGTCTAAATTCAAATTTCTCTCGTCATAGGATCAAACTCACTTCAAATGTACATGTGTCCTAAATTACACAATTTTACATAGTTAATTAATGGGTTAACAGTGGTCTCCAAGCCAAGTAATGAATAAATGAATTCATTGACTCTCTAACACGAAATCCAATATATTATAAGAAAAAACACATTATATATATTTATAATCTTTTAGTTTGGTTCTTCTTTTATTATAGTAATGGATCATGATTCATGCATGGTATCTTTTGTACAGATAAATAAAAAAAAAATGTTTTTTTTTTTTTTTTAAAGTTGGGCACTAGCTAGAACTTATGCTTTTCACTTTGCTTCTCTTTCATTGTTGATGTCTACAGCAAGATTCTCATCTTCACATATAACCCATATTTTGAAAATCGGACCAAATTAATACGTTGATTGGGTCGAATCAAAAACCGATCGTGAATTCGGTTTGATTAAGTTTTAAAAATCGAATTTTTAAAAAATCTGTCAAAATTGAAGAATTAGCCCGGACTGGTTCTTAGTTTTTTTAAATTTTAAAACAAAAAAATTAAAATTTAATATTTTTTATAATTTTTAATAATTAAAATTATTTAAGATATCATCTAGTTTTACAGGTTTAATCGGAACAGTTCAACCAATCAATCAATAACCCATTGAATCTTTTAAATCACAAATTCGATCACCGGTTCGGTTTTGATAATATTGTATATAACATCCGATAAATCGCATTTGGTAATATAAAATGAGCCTTAATTTTTAATAGGTCGCTCCCACACAATATGATATTATTTGCTTTAAAATTGTACTTTTGTGATTTTATTTTTTAATCAATCCAAAAGCACTCATACATTAAAAATGGAGATTTGTTTTTTCATATTCCTCTATTTATCATAAAAAAAATTGTGATGACAGAAACATTTTAGTTTACTACTCCCTTCATAATATATATTAATAAGCCGTCTCAGGTACAAACAAATTAATTTCTAACTCATTGAATAATTAGCTGCTTACAATTATAAGCCAAAATATGAAATTGAAAATAATTATTGCTTCAAAAGTTACTTCTGACTTCTCTAATAACAACAGCTAGTTGTGCATAAGTGTCACTTGGACCTATATGTTTTTAATGCTGGCTAAATTGAGCTAATCATAATTATTTAATTCTTAACATCTCAATCTCAACTCACATTATATATTTGTAGTCAAACCCTAAAATTCAATTTAAAAAAACCCTAAACTTCAATTTTTTTTAAAAAAAAAAACTAACCCTTTAAACCAAATTGTGCCACATGGCTCCTTTTCTAACCACATTTACCTATTCCTCTAAATCTTCATTACAATAATAATTTGGACTGTCTCCAACTTGCTGTCTCCTCAATAAATTAAAAAGAAGAGTCTCAATATTAATTTACAGATGGGTTGTCTTAATGGGTTTTTTTATACCCTCCAATTTTCCACCCACAGTCACATTTTAAAATTCAACATGGAAGATCAGGATTAAATATGATAAATTATCGTCAAAACGATGATGCATTACGTCAAAAACACTTTTTATTGACACTTGTTAATAATATCAGTAATATAAAATAAGATATTATTGACACTAGTTATTAGTGACTTAGTGTCAATAATTTTCCAATAATACAATATCAATAATATTCTAACACAACAGTATCATGATATTTTAACACGAAAAATATTATTATATTTCTAACAGTAAAGTATCAATAATATTCTAAAACAACAGTATCGGTGATATTTTGAACAAAAATATCATTAAACTAAAACATCACTAAAATATTGATACAATTTTAAGTATCAATATTTTATGTTACCATTTAGTGTCTGTAAATTATGTTACAATGTTATCAGAATTTTTTTTAAAATAAAAAATTAAATATATACCTAATAAGAATATTTTTAAATAAAAAATTAAATACATATATCAAATTTGAACTAACATAACCAAATACCACATAGTACTGAAATCTAAATTCATATAAGCATCTCATACATTCAACATTCTTATAAAAGTTGGGTAAACACCCTTATTCCAAAATAAACACAATATTCTTAATTATATGGCCAATAGTCAGTAATTTCAACAAAAATATTAGATAAGTATTCAATTAATAGAAAAATAACTACCACCATTAATCCGAAATTCAACTTCCAACATACACCACCCGCCTTTCTAGCAACTTCATTTCTAAAAAAAAAATTCATTGCAAATACATGAACAACCAATAATTATTTTGTAATCAATAATTCTAATCTCACAAAAAATAAAAATCTTTTCTAATGAATCAAGAAATAAAAAACAAATAATAAAATATAATAGAATAATAAATTCCACTCAACTAATTCACTATCTGCATCAACTCAACATATTAGTTTTCTGCAGTTGCTTGCAGCAAGCAGCAAGCAGCAGAAGCAGTTGCCTAACACAATAACACAACAAAGTAGAAGCATAACAAACTAAAAAAATTGAAGGCTACTCTTAAACAATTGAAACCTTTACCACCACCAAAAAACGTAACACAATAACACAATTGAATGCGTCATTGAAAGTAGCTTGCTTGTTGCTTGCTACTGCTGCTGCTTGTTGCAGGCAGCTGCTGCTATCTGCATGCTTGTAGCTAACAGCAGCTACCTGCAGTAGCAGAGCAGCTAGCAGCTAGTGCTGCCGCCTGCCTGCAGTTACTCTATAACAGGTTTTTTTTTTTTTTAATAAACTAACAAACATATGTACATAAACAACTAACATTTTTTAATAAACAACTACACACACCTACTCCTTTTTAAGAATTTATTATTTTCTCAGCCACTTGTATTACTTCAGGGGTGTACTTCCCATGGCAGTCAGCTCGTGCCATTAACCAAGCTCACTACGGTCAATCTCTCGCTCTAAACTCTAGATACTGTTGTGATTCTCTGATCACTGAATAATATTTTTGAGGAACAACTGAATCTATTACTACTTGAATAGACTTTATTTAAAGTGTTACAAACTTTACAAAAACCTCACATTCTCTTTTTACACTCTCTAAACTTTCTTGCCTTGAAGCTTAATATTTGGGATGCCTTAAGCTCACAAATGAGCTCTGTATTTATAGCACAATTCTTGCTCAAATTTTTCAACACATGAATAGTGCCCACCGAAAGTAGTTTGGAAGTTTGCTCAAGATTTCCACAAACTTGATCTTCCACCGAAAGTTGCATGGTAGCTCTCCTCTCATGCATGGCAGTGGACTCTACAATCCTCCCTTCCAGTTGCATCCAAAACGATTGTCATCTGACAGTTATCCCGGCTATGTCTCTGCACAACTCTAGCTTGTCCCGAGTAACCACATTTGTTAACATGTCAGCTGGATTCTCATCTGTATGGATCTTCATTAGTCTCAGCAATAGTTGATCCATCTCCTCGCGTATCCAATGATAGCGAATATCGATGTGCTTCATCCGGGCATGATACATTGAGTTCTTGCTCAAGTCCATAGTACTTTGACTGTCACAATGTATCTTGTATATGTCTGTTTGATCTCTAATTATTGGAGAAAATGATTTAATCACAACATTTCCTTTCATGCTTCCGCTGCTACAATATACTCAGCTTTTATTGTGGATAATGCAATACATCTTTGTAATCTTGACTGCCATGACACAGCTACCCCTGTAAAAGTGTAGAGAAAACTTGATGTAGATTTTCTACCATCAAGATCTCTTGCCATATCTGAATATGTATAGTCTTCCAAGATTTGATCAGCTCCTCTGTAGCACAGACATAACTTTGATGTACCCTTGAGGTACCTGAGAATCCATTTGATTGTCTCCCAATGTTGTTTTCCTAGGTTAGAGAGAAAACGGCTCAATACACCCACTACGTAAGCAATATCTGTCCCGATACATACCATAGCATACATTAGGCTTCCAACAGCTGAAGAATATGGTACTGATGACATCTCATCTATCTATTTCTTAGATGAGGGACATGAACTCTTGCTCAATTTGAAGTGGTGCGTTAGCGTAATACTGACAGGTTTGACACTCTGTATATTGAATCTCCTGATTATCTATTCAATATAACTCTATTGTGAAAGCCACAACCTTTTGTTCTGTCTGTCTCGAACTATCTGGATTCCCCAAATCTGTTGTGCTAGTCCTAAATCTTTCATGTCGAAAGACTTAGAGAGTTCCTTCTTCAGCTGGCTGATCTTCACTGCATCTTGTCCAACGACCAACATGTCATCTACATATACCAGAAGAGCAATGAAATTTCCATCCAGAAACCTTTGAACATAAACACACTGGTCTCTTGCAGTTCTTTTGTAACCCTGACTCACCATGACCGAGTCAAACTTCTTGTACCACTGCATTGGTGTTTACTTGAGGTTGTACAAGCTCTTCTTCAGCTTGCAAATAAGGTTATCTTTTCCTGAGACCTTGAAACCTTTTGGCTACTCCATGTAGATTTCTTCATTTAGATTACCATGAAGAAATATTTTCTTAACATCCATCTGTTCAAGCTCTAATTTCAAACTGGCTACCAATCCTATAATAACTCGGATTGAAGTCATTTTTACAACTGGTGAAAAAATTTCATCAAAGTCGATTTCTTTTTTTCTGTAGGAATTACTAATCAAGCTTTTTGTTTCACCATATTTCCATTGCCATATTTCATCAGCTTTAACACCTATTTTTTCTTCAGTGCCTTCATGTCTTGCGGGAACTTGACTATCCCATAGGTATGATTCTTCTGCAAAGATTTCATTTCATCATGCATTGCGTGCAACCATACAATTTCATTGAAACTTTCTGGCCCCCCTCGTTAGTAAGCTAAATATAATCAGATCCTGAGTATATGTTTGATGGAATCCGGTCTCGCTCAGATCTTCTTACTGGAGGTTCAATAGTTTCTGGAGGTCTGTCGTTATCCAGATATGTGGATGATCATGCACGCTCTGCTTCTGACATATCATGCACCCAATTATTATCTGTGGCCACTCGTGTTGATGTCGGGGTTGTATTTGGATTTGAATCGGTTTTATCGGTACTCGAATTAGAAGACATTTTAGGCTTTTCAATATCTTTTATTATATAGTCTTCAAGAAACACTACATCCCCGCTTCTGATGACTTTCTTTTCCTTCGGGTCCCATAATCTATATCAAAATTCCTTGTCTCCATAGCCTATGAAGATGCATGGAGTAGTCTTGCATCGAGCTTCTGCCTGAGCTCTTTGGATACGTGTGCAAAATCTAAACAACGAGAATATGAGAGATTCTTGCCAGACCACACTTTCTCCGGAATTTCAAAATTCAATGGTACAGATGGTGATATATTGATCAGGTAGCTGGCGGTATGAACAACTTCTCCCCATAATGGCTTTAGCAGCTTAGTCATGTTGACCATGCTTCTGACTTTCTCCATAATGGTGCGTTTCATTTTATCAGCAATACCATTATGTCGTGGAGTGCGTGGAAAAGTCATTTCTTGTCGAATGTCGTGGCTTCTGTAGTAGGCATCTGATTACGCCTAAAAAGTACTTGTGGTTATCGCAGTATAGTTGGGGTGTCGATTCCTCAGAGAGATGGTTACATGAACTAATTTACTCAAACAAAACATTAGCAATAACTTAATAGAAAAAGATAGATTGATTTGATAAAGTAAAGTAAAAACTATAAAAAGATGTTGAAGAATATCAGTAGAGATATATGGCAAAACATTGGGAATCCCTCTTGTATTAAACTCATATATTCAGTTATCGATTCTTGTTATTACTCAACTGAAAGTATCACATCCCAAAGCAACAGTCGGGGGATATTCAATTCTACACATATTCAATTCTAAGTTAATCAATGATTATTTTCTCTATGTTAACAACACATAAAAGTCATCATTACGAGCTATCTAACATCGACAATATACCATCAGGCAATACTGCAGCAGAAGACCAACACATAAAACAACTTTACCAGTCATAACTGGGTTCGCAAATCACATATAAAATAAGCATGACTGGATCTATATAGGAGTTGATAAAACACAATCTCTCGGCTCAGAAATCGTAAGATAATAAAGAATAACAACCTTCAATTGTATTAAACGTTAAAAATTACTTTAAGAATCAACAACATAAATATAGAAATTCAAATACAAAAGTTCATCCCTAACTTTGCCTAAAAGATTAGTTATCCATGCGGAATAGAGAGATAACCTGAATAGATCGGAGAGACGGCATGTTTGTCTTTGAAGTTCTTCGTTCTTTATCTCTCAATATTGTGTTTGTGGCTCTTTTTGTGTGTTTATCCTCTGTTTCTCTCTGATTTTCTCCTCTTTTAGGGTTTGGACGAAGTTGGCTTTATATATGGAGGTCTCGGAATCATAATACGTATCAAAGACGTCAAAACTCAGGGTTTAAGGTGTCTGGGGCACTACAGCGCTGGTCTTTGGGCACTGCGGCGCCCAACCTGCTGGAAAATGTATGTTTGCCGATTCTGGGGGCGCGTCGCAACGCCCATGAGTGACGTGTCGCGACACGCGATAGGTGAAAATTATGGCTTCGTGCTTTCTTCATTTCCGCTCTTCCCGCGTG
>SKCR01011491.1:0-49757 GCA_019454045.1 Zanthoxylum bungeanum | reverse complement strand
GCTTGAGCTCACAGATAAAGAAAACAAACTCCCACTCGCATTATATATATATATATATATATATATATATATATATAATGAATTTTTACTTCCTAGATAAGGGGCCCAGGCCCAGGTAGCAAAGGCGTCCAACCCGACAAAGAGACCAGACTTGTTTGCATTTCATGGCCGACCCGAGGTGGTCCATGACCGCCGACCCGACCTGATGAGAAGATATCAGATTCGGTAGTGTGAGCATTTGTTAAGGCCGACCTGAGGTGGTCCATGACTTTCAACCAGACCTGATAAGAAGATATCAGATTCGACTGTGTGAGCATCTGTGAAGGTCGACCCAGGTGGTCCATGGCTACTGACCTGACCTGATGAGAAGATATCAGATTCGACAGTGTGAACATCTATGAAGGTCGACTCGAGGTGGTCCATATCTGCCAACCCAACTTGATGAGAAGATATCAGATTCGATAGTGTGAGCATATATGAAGGCCGACCCGAGGTGGTCTATCACTAACGACCCGATCTGGTGGCTCAGTAGGCCAGGACAATTATTGCTTCTGTCTCTTGACCTGGTAGGGCGGGCCGAAGTGGTAATAATAGTATGATCAGGATCAAATGACGTAAGTCTTACATGAGAACTTGCACCTTTCAAATAGATCTGACATGATAGATTACAGACTGGAGGTAACGTGTAGCAGATGATATAATAGCTTGGTTTAAAGAGATGTCAGGTGGTAGAGTTACTTTTGGCAGAGCAGTTAGGGAAAAGAGTCATCGCATTGATGGTAAATTCACGTGGCTGGCGTCACGAGGATAGTGTAACAGTAGAATTTGCCCTAATATATAAAGGGGTTGAGAATTCATTGTAAGAGGTTAGCCAAATTTAGTCACGCATAACTTGTAATATAGAGCAAAAATGTTAAGTGTGAGAGTGAGCTTGTAAGAGGAAGATTAGCCGAGCTTGAGAGATAGATAGGTCGGACATACCCGACCACGTTATAAAAACTTCATTTTTCCATTGTGCCCGTGGACGTAGGTTGGATCCATTCCCCTGAACCACGCTAAACCCTCCGTCTATTCTGTGTGTTTTCTCGTTTTTTTGTTAAGTTTGTATTTGGTCCCCAAACCAAACAAACTCACAGTTGATGAAGGATTGTTTGAGGATATTTGAATCGATACTAACAACAAGTTTTATTTGTGCCTTGGGGTGTCAAAATTACCCGGATCCGCATGGACCCGGAAGATCTGGGTCCGGGTAGACTTGAGTCCGTGATAAAAATATCAAGTCTAATAAATTAGGACCCGGGCGAATCCAGAGCCGGACCCGGGATCGCACGGGTCCGGCTCGGATAGACCCGGGTACAGGAAAAAAAATAAATATAATATAATATAAAAAAATAAAGTAATATGCATATGTAAATAAAAATATAATATAATTAAAAAATATAAAAGAATTGAAATAAAACTAATAAAATTGACAAAATACAAATATAAATATAATATAATATAATTAAAAATTAAAAAAAACAATTAAGAAATAAAATAAAAAACGGGTATCCGGATCCGGACCGGATAGATCCGGATCAAGACCCGTATATATTTACCCGTGTCAATGAAAATACGTCTGGATTCGGGTCCGGATCCTGATCCGGATTTTACCATCCCTATTTATGCCTGCAAAGGAATTATTCCTTTCACTAACTTCAAATTTAAAAGAAAGTCATTTTCAATGACACATATTGCAATATTGCAATTCCTGTTAGTGCATGACCACATTATATACGAAAGGGACTTTATCTTCATAATTATTAAACATTATCCTTCCAAATTGCAATTTCATTGTCTTTAGTGAAAAGCTTTGGTTATATCAGATTTAAATAATCTCAATGACGGATCATGATGCATGAATAAATTTAAGAAATTAAGGACGATAGTGAAGTGGCATTATTGCTATATGTATTATATTCTTAATTGATTGAAGTTTTTGTAATAAAACTTTTGCAACTTTCCTAAATTTTATGGGATTCTGCTATCCTTATCTTGATTTATGACCTTAAATAAATAAAGTACTACAACCCAAAACAGTGTGTGTGTGACAAGTGTCCTCAACTAAATGATAAATAAAAAATTATATCAAGATCCCAAAGTTTTGCTGAATCCAGAGATACACATACCAACTGTAAATATTGTGCACTTTGGAGATAGAGTCCCCCATAGTTTTATTATTAGGTTATGTTGAATCCAGATATACACATACCATCTATAAATATTGTCCGCTTTAGATATACAACATGTTACAGTTTTATTATTAAGTTTTACAAGCCAAAATGCATCTAATTGGTTAGGAAAACACATGACTTGTAAATTAATCCAAAATCTCCCTTACTAGCGATGTGAGATATTACATTCTCCCCTTTGAGAATCTCGTGTCCTCGTGAGAGTGCTTTATAGGCATATCCTGTCATAATTTGTTATTGAGTTTTACAACCCAAAACCCTTGAATTATAAATTAGAACAGTACACCAGTATTTCCATAAACATCAGTATTTCTTGTAGGAGCTTGGGACAGTCGAGAGTTTTACATGTTCTGTTTAAGTCCATAATGAGTGATTTGGTGGTGAGATTTCGAACGATTTCAAAAAAAAAAAATGTTTGACGGGTATGATTTTGGTGAGGAGACAGGTCAGTTTGGTTGAGCAATATGCCTGCAGATTTGGTGTTACATATCTTCTCCATTTTTAATTAGCTTTTGCATAAAAGTTCAAAGATTTGGCACCAAAATGTTCTGATACACTTCCTATTCTACTTTCCCCTACCATAAGCAGCTATATTATGAGGCTCACATTCGGGACTAAATAGCCGAACCAGCAGACCGGTGCTTGAGCTCACAGAAACAATTCCACAAGCTGCCCATCGAAGACTTATAGGAATTGTAACTCTAGCACCTGCAAGAGCACAGAATCATGAATTTTTAACTCATTTTCATTCGATTCAAATAAATTATATAACTTTAGTTCTGTCCCAAAGTACAATGGAGTAGTAAAAATGAGTCATTTTATAACCTTCAATTCAATCACAAGGGATAAAAATACAGAATAAAGCCAAAAAGAAATAAATAAATAAAGTAAAGACTAGAAAGAAAGTAGATGAAGCAGAGGCTTAATATAGCAGTACAATGCTAAAAATCATTATACAGAGTTCATGTGGAAACAAGTTTCTCTGTTCTGGTTAGATTTACAGTAATAAAATTTAAAATAATTGTGAATAAATAAATTTGAACATGTAGATGAAATTACGTGCAAGCACACTTAAACAAAAACTACAACTATACCAAAGAGGGGGTGAATTGAGTATGTGACAAAATAATGCGAAATTAAAAATATTGTCAATTTTAAGCCACTTAGTTAGTAGCTTTACCAATTAAACTTAGTTTGCAATTTTCTCGATCAATATGTTTTACCAAAGACAAGTTTATAAGTGATATACAAATATAAAATAAAACTTGCGATAAATAAAAGGAGTAAGGGAAGAGAAATTTGACACCATGATTTATATTGATTAGGCCAATAATGCCTACGTCAACTCCTCTAAGCCGCGCTTGAAGCTTTCCACTGTAAAACCTTCTAATCTTTCAAACACTTATAGTTGTGAAATCCTTTGTTAAGTGGAAATACTCAAAATGGTGATTTTGTTGAAAAAGGTTTGGATTGAGCCTAAGAACAAAACTCTCATTGTAAAGGTTTAAGAGTGAACCTAGGGATAAAACTCGACACCGTGATTTTTTTTTACACAGTTCTAAAACCTTCATACATTTTTATACAAAGTAAAAACATAGAGTTTTTTTTAATCTTGTTCATCATACACTCTCTTAATCATCAAAGCTCACACACTACACCTTCATACATATTTAGTGAGCTTGAAATTACTTGGGTTAGCACTCACATCTTTAATCTTCTTTATCCTTTGTGCGTACCCAAATGATATTGTAAAACCTTCTAATCTTTTAAACACTTATAGTTGTGAAATCCCTTATTAAGTGGAAATACTCAAAAGGGAGATTTTGTTGAAAAAGGTTTGGATTGAGCCTAAGAACAAAACTCTCGTTGTAAAGGTTTAAACTAAGAGTTTTGTCCATAGGTTCACCCCAAACATTTACACAAAGAGTTTTATCCTTGGGTTCACTCTTAAACCTTTAAGCAGAGGATAAATGTGGGAATGATGGCTTTTTCTGACAGAGAGTGGTTGAGTCAAAAGACCAGCGCTACTATTTGCATAGCAATTGGGAAAATGGAGCCTGAGCGACAGTGACAGGCTGACATGAGTTGACATCACGAGTTAGTGTAATAGTAGATTTGGGAGCCTATAAAAGGGGATAAAGGCTCATATTTAAGGGTTAACATTTTTTATATTCCACAACTTGTATAAAAGCTCTAAAAAGTTTAGTGATAGAGAGAGAAAGCTGGTCGGTCTTGACCCGAGCTAGTAATAAAACTTCATTTCTTTGCTCATGTGACCGTAGGTTGGAGTCACTCTCCGCCGAACCACGTTAATTCTTTGTTTTCTCTGTGATTTTGTGTTTGCTTATCAAGTTTTCTTTGGTTCCCAACTAACCAAACAAATTCACTGCTTGGAAGAGGTTTGTTCGAGGAATAAATTTCTCAAATTACCCCTAAAACGAAAATCAACCGTCAACAGAATATATTATAACTCTACTGTATACAATCTAAATCTACTGGGACACGAAATACATACAATTATAGTACACTAAAAAATCTACTTATATAAATAGACGAATTAGATCTCCATATCAAAAATATCTAATCTCATTCAAATAATCAGAAAAAACATGTGCTATCATTGGTCTATTAGCGGCCCAGTGGCATTTTAGAAAGATACCTTACTACTGGGTTTTGATTGAATTTGAGAAGCTGCAAAACTAACCACAACCTTAGAAAATGTTAGATAGTTAGTGATTAAGTTGTGAAAAGAGAAGAGAACAAAGGAATCCCACATCTAAAAGTTACAAAAGGAAATAAGTGTTTATATGCATTTATTGCACCAATTTGATTGGTGGAAATTTTGGAGGGAAACATAAAATTTGACTATGAATTAACATTATATATTATATAGTCAAAGATGAGCACTTGGGCACTTGGGACACTTGGGCCTTGAGCATAAAATTTAATTACCAATTAATGTTTTTATTTTTCGAAATTAATTATTTTAATTAATTTTGAATAACTGTTATGACAGTTTAATTGGAAAAGATGTGCCTCTTACTAAGGGTTGCCTAAAGTTTATAAATACTAATGAAATTCCAGAATTCAACAATATACAGAAAACCTTCTCTCTTTCTCTACAACTTCTTCTTCTTGTGTTATTGGGAGAAAATACAGATTTGCTATCTAGAATTTCTGTTCAGGCTTTGTAGAAATCTGGAGGGATACTGCTATAAACACGGAAGCACTTTTAGTTGGTGCATTAATTCCTTAAGGATAATTACTACACTATCAAAGCCATATTTGTATTACTGTAATTTTACTTTCGTTCTTCCTGTTGGAAATTCTTCTAATATTCATGAAAAATGGTGTATATGTCTTTTTGGATGCAATGGGTGTATGAGAGGGGTACAACCATTTGGAGGGTTGCACCCCACCCCAAGGGGTGCCCTATTGGCACCCTTCCATGCCTTATAAAAGAGGCTTCATATCCAAACACAAGAGATAGACAAACAATCAGAATCTGAGAGTCACAATTTTCCTTTGTTTTGAGAGAGAGTTCCATCAATTTCCTAGTTCAAATACTTGTCAATGAGTGCTCCTTGGACAAAAAGCATCCAAGGAATCCTGATAGAACATTGGCCATTTCGAATCCGTAAAGCACCAGTGACGGAGGCTAATAAGTTCTTAAGGACAGAGAGATCTCGACTTGGATTCGTCATTACATTTTCCAGATTTTCTACAGTTTTCATGTTTTAGGGTTTATGATAGTTTGATTGGAATTTTCTGATTTGATCAGTTCGTTCGCATGTTATTTCCTGTTTAATAACACTAATTTTGAACCACAATCTTAAGAACTTATTACTCTAGTGTTTTTAGATAGTAATTTGCATGCTAGGTTAGAAAAATTTTTGGAAAAATACGGACTGTGCATGAAAAACCCGTAGGGCGTTCGAACGCCCGACGAACGCAAAGGTTTAAATCTGAAATTTCGTAAGAACGTTCGAACGCGTCTTCAAACGCCACTCGAACGCAAGCCTACTGCCTAAGAACGTTCGAACGTGTCTTCAAACGCAACTCGAACGTAGACCTTCTGACTTAGTTCGTTCAAACGCGTCCTAAACGCAACTCGAACACAAACTCTCTGGAATCATTCCGTTCGAATGCATTTTCGAATGCTATACGAATGTGAACTCTCTGGAATCATTCCGTTCGAACGCGTTATCAAACGCTACAAGAACGTGAACTCTCTGGAAACACTTCGTTCGAACGCGTTATCAAAACGAACGTACACACACTGGACAGTCTCGTTCGAACGTAGATATGAACGCGACACTAACGAAATAGTCCTGGAATTGTTATAAACTGCAAAGACTTATATTAATATTAACTTAGTAAACCATATACTGAAACACATTAATCTTGGTAGTATGGATTTAAGTTATTATTAGGTTGTTCAATTATCACAAGCATACACATAGTGATAAAGTTGAAATTGATTGTGTGTTGCATATTTGGGTGAGAATTTAAAGTGTACTCATACACAAGAAATTCCATCCAATCTTGATTGACACTTACACATATATCTACATATATCGTATATTATTTGTGCTATTGAATAAGTGTAGTTCTGGGTTTGAATTGCTAAGAGATCCTACTGAAAAAGTGTTTAAAGAATATTCTGTCAAAAAGACGATAAGAGCCTAAGTGGTCAGGGATTTAAGTGGTTACTTCAGACACCCCTCGTCCTCTGAGAATATTCGTTTATTCATTTTTCTAAAGAATCTTTAGTTGAAATTCAAAGACTTGTGTTTATTGGAACCACCGTCCAATAGAACAACAAGTGGTTACCTAGTATATCACTTTGAACAAGATCATTCGTTGATCGTTGTGCAATTCGTCTTTTGTAGACTAATTGACCCCTGTTGGATTTTCCAGTTACAAATGGCTAGCGAAAACATCACAATACCGGTCTCTCATTGAGAAAAGCTGGAGAATTTTGGTGGGGCAAATTTCAAACAGTGGCAGAGCAAAATGTTGTTCTACCTGAAAACTCTCCAGTTGGCTAAATTTCTCAAAGATCCTCCGGGTCCTGTGGAGGGTGAATCGGAAATAGCCAAGGAATAGCGAGAACAGACATGGATGTCTGGAGACTTCCTGTGCAAGAACTACCTTTTGGGTGGTCTTGATAATACCTTGTACAATGTGTACCAAGGCATGACTTCTGCGAAGATTCTCTGGGAATCTCTCGAGAAGAAATACAAAACCGAGGATGCCGGAAAAAAAGAAATTTTTCGTGGGTAGGTTCCTAGACTAAAAGATGGTAGATTCAAGGACGGTGATGTCTCAGTTGGGTGAACTGCAGTTGATCATTCATGAAATACTAGATGAGGGTATGAAACTCTGTGAGACATTTCAAGTTGCCACTATAATTGAAAAGTTACCTCCATCATGGAAGGACTTCAGGAACTATCTGAAACACAAAAAGAAGCAGATGAGCCTTGAAGACCTTAGTGTTCGGTTGAGAATCGAGGAGGGCAACAGGATGTCCGAGAAGGCCAGCTACAAGACTATGGAGTCTAAGGCCAACATCGTTGTGGGTGTAAAGGGTAGCAAGAAGAGAAAGAACAGTGGAGCTGATTCTTCCCAAGCGAACAAGAAGTTCAAGGGGAAATGCTACAATTATGGAAAGAGCGGTCATATGTCAAGGGACTGCAGAAACAAGAAGTCTCAGGACAAGGGCAAGAAAAAGAAAAATGAGGCCCATATCACTGAAGGTGAGCAGCTGACTGATGAGATCTCAGAGATGGAACCATCGATGACAGCATAAGATTCTGTTATGTGTATTTGCTGAGGAGCAAAGTTGAAGCTATTGAGAGCTTCATACACTATAAGAACGAAGTTGAAAATCAACTTGGCAAGAAAATCAAAAGAATCAGGAGTGATAGAGGTGGTGAATATGTTTCACCATTCGGTGAATATTGTTCTGTGCACGGAATTATTCATGAAACCACTGCTCCTTATTCTCCTCAACAAAATGGGATTGCTGAGCGCAAAAACTAAACGTTGAAGGAAATGATGAACGCCATGTTGACAAGTTCTGGTTTACCCCAGAACTTGTGGGGGAAGCCTTGCTTTCAGCGAACTACATTCTAAACAAGTTTCCTCACAGAAGATTGGACAAGACATCATATGAGTTATGGAAAGGTTTCGTACCTTCCTATAAATACCTAAAAGTGTGGGGGTATCTTGCCAAAGTAATGGTTTCTAAACCGAAGAAGGTTAGAATATGACCCAAAACTGTTGATTGTATATTCATTGGATATGCTCGCAACAGTAGTGCTTATCGATTCTTGGTACATAAGTCTGAGATTCCTGACATCAATCCGAATATGATAATTGAATCAAGGAATGTGACATTTTTTGAAGAGACGTTTCCTTGTAAGGAAAGACAAAGAACATAGTCTCTCAAAAGAACAGTTGATACTGTCAATGACAGTGATCAGGATGACCCAGAATCAGATCAACGTGTAAATATTGAGACAATCGAGCCTAGACGTAGCAAAAGAGCTAGAACGTTTAAGTCGTTTGGTCCCGATTTTCTGACATACTTGTTAGAAAATGAGCCTCAAAGCTATAAAGAAGCTATGTCTTCTCCGGAGGCACCTCTGTGGAAATAGGCTATTAACAGTGAGATTGATTCAATCCTACATAACCATACTTGGGAGTTGGTTGATCTTCCTCCAGGTTTTAAGCCGCTGGGCTACAAATGGATATTCAAACGGATGGATCAATAGATAAGTACAAGGCAAGACTTGTCATAAAAGGTTATAGACAAAAGGAAGGCCTTGATTACTTTGACACCTATTCACCAGTAACTCGTATCACATCGATAAGAATGCTCATAGCCATAACAGTTATATTTGGTCTTGAAATACATCAAATGGATGTAAAGACGGCATTCTTGAATGGTGAATTGGATGAAGAGATTTACATGGAACAACCAGAAGGGTTTAGTATTCCTGGACAAAAACAGAAGGTGTGCAAACTTGTAAAATCCTTGTACGGATTAAAACAAGCACCTAAACAATGGCATGAGAAATTTGACAAAAAGATGTTGTCAAATGGGTTCAAAACCAATGAGTGTGATAAGTGTGTGTACACCAAATCAACTCAAAAGGATATGTCATTGTGTGTCTCTATGTAGACGATATGCTGATAATTGGTAGTAATCATGAAATGATTTAGTCTACCAAAACGTGTTATCCAGCAGATTTGATATGAAAGATTTGGGAGTAGCTGATGTGATCCTATGAATTAAGATTTCTAGGACATCAGATGGATATATATTATCTCAGACTCATTATATTGGGAAGATACTTGATAAATATATCAAAGGGGATCTAAATGTGGCTAGAACCCTTGTGAACCTAACTCTTCATCTATCAAAGAATACTAGCTCAAGCGTATCGCAATTAGAGTATTCGAGAATCATCGGAAGTCTGATGTATCTCACTAATTACACACGACATGATATCGCCCAAGCTGTGAACAGGCTTAGCAGATATACAAGTAATCCATGACATAACCACTGGAGAGCCATAGTAAGAGTTTTGAGGTATCTGAGAGAAATTTCAAAATATGGGCTATATTACGAGAGATATCTTGTTGTACTAGAGGGATACAGTGATACTAACTGGATATCTGATACGGTGGATTCCAAATATACGAGTGGACTTGTTTTCACACTTGGTAATGCAGATGTGTCATGGAAATCCTCGAGGCAAACATGTATTGTCCGGTCTACTATGGAATCAGAGTTCATAGCGTTAGATAAAACAGCGGAAGAAGCAGAATGGCTTAGAAACTTTATGGAGGATATTCCTAGTTGGCCCAAACCGGTGCCAGCGATTAGCATACATTGTGATAGCCAATCGGCTATTGGGAGAGCCCAAAATACAATTTATAATGGTAAGTCTCGACACATACGTCAAAGACATAATATCATACGTCAACTACTCTCAAGTGGTATAATAACGACCGATTATGTTTAGTCGAAGGAAAACCTAGCGGATCCACTAACTAAAGGTTTACCTCGAGAGCAAGTTGAGAAGTCATCGAGGGGAATGGGCTTGAAGCCTATAAATTAAGAATTGTCACTGTGGAAACCCAACCTAGCTGACTGGAGATCCCAAGATCTAGGTTCAAAAGGGACAACTGAAACTTTGTGCAATTCAAAACAAGCACTGAAGAGTTTTGTACTCTTTCTCATTCCGATAATGACGCTGAGTGCTGTCTGTCATTGGTTAGGATAAGCTAAGGCTTTTAATGATCACTATATTAGGAGATGAGTCATAATGGGGGTAAAGACAGATTACCTCTTGATAGTAGATCACATATTTCAAGTAAGAAGTGAGGCCGCTTATGGGAACTTTTAAAGGCGAGTTACCCTAAAGTACTTTATGAATTCAGGACCGTTGTTCAGGGCCAAAATGAACACAACCGTAGAACGGGAAAATTGTCGAATTAAAGTTGTGTGTTGGCAATTGTCTTGGTTTACACCAACGGCAGAACAGTTCAAGACTATTGGTCACTGGTTTGCCTAGTAAATCCGATTGTCATTCACTAGGAAAGGTTCAAGGCGAAAGCTACCTATTTCGATGCAACTTTAGTTCATGGTAACTCTCTCAAGTGTCTACATGAATATTTGAATAATTGTGGGGGATTGTTGGAAATTCTTCTAATATTCATGAAAAAAGGTGTATATGTCTTTTTGGATGCAATAGGTGTATGAGAGGGGTACAACCATTTGGAGAGTTGCACCACACCCCAAGGGGTGCCCTATTGGCACACTTCAATGCCTTATAAAAGAGGCTTCATATCCAAACACAAGAGATAGACAAGCAATCTGAATCTGAGAGTCACAATTTTCCTTTATTTTGAGAAAGAGTTCCACCAATTTCCTAGTTCATATACTTGTCAATGAGTGTTCCTTGGACAAGAAGCATCCAAGGAATTCTGGGAGAACATTGGTCATTTCGAATCCGTAAAGCACCAGTGATGAAGGCTAATAAGTTCTTAAGGAAAGAGAGATCTCGACTTGGATTCGTCATTATATTTTCCAAATTTTCTACAGTTTTCATGTTTTAGGGTTTATGATAATTTGATTGGAATTTTCTGATTTGATCAGTTCGTTCGCATGTTATTTCCTGTTTAATAACACTAATTTTGAACCACAATTCCATTATTTCTAACAGAAACAACTATTTATAAATCAATTTCGCTGGCTTATATATTTCATGCTTCAGATACAGGTGCGGCCCGAGCGGGCATAGAGCCCAGATTTTCGTTTAAAAACATAATTTAAAATTAAATTTGTATTTAAAATAATTTTTAAATTTTAAAAGTTAAAAGTTAACTAAGAAAACATTAAAAGATTGTAACAAATAATTAGGTGATTTTTTTTTTTTTTTTGAGAATGATTAAATAATAGTTCACTTTTCCATCATTTTTTAATAGCACTTTTCCATAATTTATTATTAATAAATTACAAACACTTAAATTACTATACATTAAATACTAATTTTTTAAATTTTATCGGTCTTTAATCTTCTTCATTTTTTAACTAATATGAGGTTACACCAATTTTTCTTTCCTATTCTACCCTTATGGACAAAATTACTATTAAAGACTTATTGGCCTTGAGCTATTAGAACTTTTAAAGGTTTAAAAGGTTACAAATGTGTTATATTTGAGTGAAAGTAAATATCTCTAAGATTTAGAGTTCTAGATCGTCTTTTCCTAAATGTAATTTCTGCATGTGTTATAATTATATGTATTTAATGTCCCAATAGATTTCGAATACAATCCGTAGAATTATAATGTATTTAAAAAAAAAATCCGCCTTACATTTTTCCTTTAAATTCTTTTGAGAGCTCCTCATGTCTATCTACGTTGTCCATATTTGGATTTTTCTTATTGCCTTTGATGCAAAGCGTTCTCTTCATTTTGGAATTTTAGGTACAAATATTATTGTAAGTGAATTCAATGTCATTGAGATCAATGTGACTGTGAGTACGCTCAATATGACTTAGGTAAATTATAATTATTTCCAAAAACAATGTGACTGGAATTGAGATCAATAAAATATGATTAAACGTTAACAAATCATTATTATACCTTAGGACATTGATACTAAGAATTTGGTTATATGACTAAGCTTAATCACTTTGGAATTAGAATTTTTGGTTCCTTTTATAAAGTTATAAGCCTCTGAAAAGTGATTTTGTATGGATCATAAATCATATATTCGAGTAGAAAAATCCATTTATTCTAATAAAAGCGATCAAGACTATGTAGTATGTGTAATGCAATAATTTTGGGGTTGATTTTGATATTACCGAAGTCTAAATTTGAGAGGTTGATTGATTAAAATTGTCGGTATGTGTATTAAGTATATGTAATTTTATAGATTGTGATCTGGTATGAAATTATCAATCTCTTATAAATGTAATCGTTACCTTTATTATTATTATTATTTTGTTGAAACATATCAATAATAATATTTATTTTTAAAAATTATGATTCGTAAATTAATAATATTTATAAAAAAAAAAATCATGAACACTTTTG
The DNA here is from genome assembly GCA_019454045.1 of Zanthoxylum bungeanum. Taxonomy (NCBI): domain Eukaryota; kingdom Viridiplantae; phylum Streptophyta; class Magnoliopsida; order Sapindales; family Rutaceae; genus Zanthoxylum; species Zanthoxylum bungeanum. Next base: position 36,912 of record SKCR01011491.1, on the reverse strand, counting down.
TATTTAAAAATATTTACATTCTACAAAAATAATCCATTTATTACTATTATTTTAATTCAACTCATTCCCGTAGAGTTTACCCAAAATTGCGCATTATTGACTTTGTGATGGCAAGATTGAAATTTCATTTAGCCTTATGACCCTTTTGGTAATTTTAATATCATGAGACTAAAAAAATAATTCATTTTAGCGTCTGGGCCTTGTAGTTTATGTTAAGGTGGTTCTGGCTTCTGGGCTTTTAAATAAAGGTCCCTAATTTTGTTTTATAAATATAATATTTGAATCCTTAATTTATCTTTTCAGCCTCCACTTTTTAATTAAAAATCATTTATTTTCATAAATATCTTTATTAAAAATAAATATTTTTATTTTGTTGTTTCAATAATCTTCGTCGTTTTGTAGGTTTTGGTGCCTATTTGTCGCCGTGATAACCATCGTTGTTAACATTAACATTAATATTTAATATTTAATATTCTTCGTTGTTGATCTTATTGTATGTATCGCGACTCAGCCTCTTTCTCATGCGAATTTATCATATATTTGTCTAATTATAGATTATTACTTCATCCTTATCTTGCTCTGAAGAAAAGATGTCATACACAATAATCAATACTATCATAAAAAGCAATCAATTGACATTACATTATATACATAATAAAATATTTTGTGTTATATAGAAAGTGTACGGGCTAAATTTAGGATAAAGACTCAAAAGTCATTGTATCTCAATCGACACTTGGGTCCAAACGACACATGGGCTTCCAGCACGTCCACTTGCTCAAGATTATGTCTCATGGCATTCATCTTACCCAAATGACACTATGAGCTTCTACCAAGGCTCAATCAACACGAGTTACAGTCCACACTAGAGTCTCAGTCGATATGTGGAATCCAAATGACATGGACATTCCCGTCGACGATTACTTTTGGTCGACACATGGTCTATTGGGTTGATACAAGCTCAAACATGAGGCTATCGATAGTCAAGCTTTCGTCAACCTACCAATTGGGTCTTATTCCAATCTACTAGACTACTCCCAGCCGACACCTATTGGGATTGGACTGCTCATCGCATGACTATCAATAATCGGCTACTAACAACCCTGACCCTACACACATAGCTCACATACAGGTCCCATGAGCCCTGCACCCACAAGGGTAAAAGGTCCACAAGACCAAATGGTCTCCAGGAGATACATGTCATATTACTTAACATCCTAGTCGACATTACTTTATCAATGTCTCAGCCGACAGTCACATATTATGAAATGTCTCAGTAGACATAGTCCTACAGTTTATACAGTCTGCTAGTCTACAAACGACTAGTTCCTTTTCAACAAGGAAAATAAATATTTGGATGAAGACAAATCACCTACAAATATGATAGTCAAGTACAAATACAATTGGGATTACACCTAATCTCGGATACCTAGGCACTTCTAACTCAATCACAACTCAACTACCCTCTCCTAGTATGATTGAAATTCGACTATTCCAAGGAATCTTAAATCAACTAAGAGGCTACTTCCGTAGCTTATAAATAGAGATGGGGTCCAAGGGGTTGAGGCATTTAAGCTTTGGCTTTCAAACTCAAGTTCTCAAAGCACATCACTCCCTAAACACCAGTATACCCCCCTCATAGCAACAAACTACAGAGATCAAGGTAACCATTTTCTTTGTACTTCCTCTTTTCCACTCATCACCATCACTGACTTGAGCGTCGGAGTACATACAACTTGTTAGAGTGTATGCCATAAAACCAGTTATGGATGTAATGGTTTAAGGCATAATGTTTGTAATATAGTTTATTACTTATTAATAAAAGGCATTTGTTAACTACACATTATTACATCCATATTTTATGTGTATGTCCTGAGACATTATGTCAAATGAATATTATTAATCCAAAAGACGTTTGCGATTATGAGAGTCAATAATATTTATATATGTCTCAAATTAAGTTCTTGGTAAAATGTGATTGTTATATATGACGATAATATATCACTTGACCAATATTGTTGTGTGTCGCCTAGATTGACATATGATGTTAATGGAATGGATGATGAGTCTCATATCATAAGGACACATACAATAGATGTTTCAATAGTAGAATGAAATATAGAACAAGACCACAGAAACGTAAGATCACATGGTAATATTATCTAAGATCATTGATCTTTGTAATAATACATTAGTATCATCATATCTTTTGACCTGAGATCATATGATGACTTGTGCGATAATACTCTTGGTTCACTAGTATATCCTCATTCGACTATCTATGTCCATTGAATAAATATTAGATGGCCTTGAGCGAATTGACTTACGAAGTCACATATGCTTCAAGATGGGATCCGATAACTTTGATAATTAAAGTTATAGATGTTTCAAGGAAACTTAAAGTTGTGGATATAAGTTTTTGGCCAAAGCAGTCGATATCTTAGAGATATCAAATCCACAAGATAAAGTTTAAAGATATTTCGATTATAAGGATTTGACCTTACCATGATCTTAGACTCGATAAGAAACATAAATATTGGAAGGAATGAGATGACATGCTCGAAGTGTATTCTAACAGGTTCATATGTTTTCCCACATCATTCATCGGCTAGGGGTCATGGCTTGCTGCTAGGCGATTACCCATGGTCTATGGAATATCATAGAGATGAAATATTAAAAAGTTAATATTATTCCACTGCTACTCGATAATGAACCTAGAACGGTCGCACAATATAGTTCTCGTCTATGTTACAAATTCGAAGATGTTTATTAAAAGTTAATAAATGATTATTTTGGCATTTCCTAATTGGATTATGATATTCGGGATATTTCGGAAATATTAATTTGATTAATAAATTCGAAATATAAAATAAGATTTAATTGTTTAATTAAATATTTGATATTTATATTAAATAAATTAAATGTAATTTTAATTAATTATTAATTAAAATTAAGTAAGTTAAATTAATTAATTAATAGTTAATTAATTAATATGCCAAAATAATATTCAATCTATTGGGCTTTAATTTAGTGGGTTAGCACCCAAATTAATTAGAGTCATATTTAAGATTAAATAGGTAAGTCTTTATTTAATTAGGATTACTAATTTGATTAAGTATCCTAATTTTATTTTGGAAAGAATCTTTAAGAGATCAAATTTGATTTGGAAAGATATTGGATTGACCTTATTGTATTGAGATACAATTGAAACAAATCATATGCTTATATATGTGTGTGTTCACGTTGAAAGAAAAGATACACAGAAGCAAAATTTGTTCACGTTGAAAACAAAATAAGCAAAATTGTTTTGTTTTAGTTTATAAGCAATAAACAATAAGCAATTGTTGCATGTTCACAAAAAGAAAATGGTTTCTTTTGTTCTCAATAGTGGGAGCGATTTGTTCGTAGAGGAGCGCTAGTGTGTCAACTAGAGGTGCAACGCTTGGTGCACTATTGCGAAGGAAAAATCAAGGAGGATATTCAAGAGGCTCGAGAAAGATAACAAGCACATCGAGGTATGTTTTGTTATAAGTGAATATTATTAATGTTGATAAATAAATATTTGTTGTATGCATGTTTAAATTAATTTAGTTTAATTTAATAGTAAATTGTTTACGTCAACAACGACATAACCACAATCCTTAAAGTGGTTTTGGAAGAAAATTTTAAAATCCAGTCACATGGATGCTTCCGCGCTAACTCCAAAACCTTACACGGCTTCCACTACACCGATAGGTAGTTACTATGCGCTCTCTTTGTTTTTGTTTTGCAGGATCGTTAGTGCCCCCATCCTACGAATTCTCGATCGTGGACTGAAGACGAAATTCATTGTCTTAAGAAAGTATGTATTAGTAGAAGATACATAGGAGTATTGTTGGAACAAATCCTCATACACGACTTCCTGAAATAAAAATGATGTCATATTTGGCGAAATGGAGAGAGTCATGTAGAGAGCATTGTTGAAGATATTCTTATCTGTAGAAAGGGTTAATTATTTTAGTTTAATAAAAGTATTTATGAAAATAAATTGTGTTAATTAAAAATTGGGGAATGTTGAGATAAATTAAGATAGTGATAATTTATTATTGATATGATCAAGAACAAACTCAAAAAACGTCTTATTAAAGATGTCAATTACTTATGAGTACATCACAATACTCAATCTCAAACCACATGAAATTTTACATATGTATTCTTTTTTTTTTTTTTTTTTTTTTTTATTTTTCGTATATTCTAATTATTATTATTTTTTTTTAAAAAAATGTGGTGTGTAATGAAATATTTAATTATAATTATTGACCAGCAATGATTTGGTTGGAATAAATCAGTAATTATGTGGAAGAAACCCAAGAACATTATCATGTTGTAAGACTTTTGTCCATGAAGATAATTAAATTAAAGGCCATATGTATATCTAACGTTTGGAATTTATGTGTACACTTGTTACATATATTTCTAGGAAATTTCCAAATATTCAGAATTAATCATTGCATATTTATTTCTTATTTTAATTAATATTTTTATTTCACAAACTTTTATCTATATAAACAAAATATTCTTCGGAAATTATTAAATTTTCACCCGAAAAATGGAAAGTTTAATGAAATTCAAAGATTTTTAAAATGTATTAATTTCTATATAAAGTTTTTAAAGTGGATTGATTTATACAAGTCAAAGATGGAAGAAAGATAATTTCCCTAAAATTTTTAGTAGAAATTGATATATGTAAGATGGAAATTGATAAACAACTAATAATTTTGGATAAAAATTAATATATTTTAAATTTTTTAAGTTTAAATGAACTTTCTCATATATTCAAGTGGAAAAATAATAATTTGCTAATAATTTTAATGGGATTTATTTATCTTTTTCTTAATATTATTATATGTCAGGACTGGATGCTCCTAGATTGGGTAGATACAAGCACCTTACTATTCTTTTCATAAATTTTCTTTTGAAAAGTGAAAAAAAAGTGTTGTACATTTTTCAAAAAATAAGATCATTGTCCATGTGATAATCATGTAAATTATAGTAGTGGGGACACTTTTTTGGGTTATAAATTTATCGTGATCAAATATTTTTATATAATTTCTTATATAATATGAATTAATTGATTAGACAATTTAATAAAGAATTCCAATCAATGCATGTAAGAATTTGTATAATCTCTATGACAATATCAGTATTGTTATTTTTAGGGGGAATCATTAAAAAGGATAAAAACCAAACCCCTCACTTAGTGGGTTCATGAGTCGGATTTGAAAAAAATCCAATAATAATTTAAGTGTTTTTTTTTTTAAAGTTCTTGTTTGGGAAAACACAATAAAATTATTAATTCAAAATTTAAGAAATTGGATTATTCCAATATCTTAAATACATTAATCAACTAACATTTAAATTTGAAATTGGATTTTTTCAAACCTTGGCTCATTCACTTACCCTAACCCCGGTATCATTTAGTCGACTCCCAAAAAAGAAAAAAATCTACCTATTGTTTAATGAAAGCTGGTAGGCATGGGATTGATCAATAATAAAGAAAATTGTTATATATGTTTTTAAAAATTTAAAATTTCAAAACTAAATATAACCACAAGAAAAATTATATATTATTAATTTAAAAATCATAAGTTTTAAAACTAGTAATTATTTCCAATTAGTCATTTTCGAATACTCAAATCTCTTTCATCCGAATTACAAATCATAATTTTACAAATTATACATACAGTTAAAAAACTTTCATAAATGAACATCTCTAAAATTCGAACATATAGAATGTCAAACTTAGTAAAATAACATGAAAATGTCAAAGTCACAGTCACAGTCACAGTTATCACAGTGACATTGATAAGCAAAATAAAGCTCAGTCATAATTACAGTGACATTTATATTGAGCTTAATTGCATACCATTACGTTTTAACTAAGTCACATAAAGTTTAAAACATAGTCATAGTCACAATCACAATTACAATCATAGTCACAAGCACAGTCACAATCACATTTTTCTTAAATAGCAATTTACATAAGTCTCATTTTAACTAAGTCACATAAAGTTCAGTTACAATCATATTAACCTCAGTCACATTTACCTCAATCATATTGAGTTTAGTCACAATCTCATTTGCTTCTATTTTTAATTTTTTTTTTTTAAAAGAAAATGGATGGACAAAACCTAAATTTAATTTTTATCCCTTTACCCTATAAGAGTCGAACCCCATATGACAAGTTAAGTAGAATTACTTGAAAATCATTCGATCACACCTTTAGAGGCCATAAACTCATTTTACATACATAAGAATATATTTAGATTTTTTTTTTTTGAAACGTTGGAAATACCACCACCAAATTACCCAACTCAAGCTTAAGCAAAGCAGATAAAACCCCTCATATGTCTCATACTCTTATAATAAACGCACGTCTAGATTCGAACCCACAATCTGAAAATGCCAGATTCTGAACCCTACAATATAAAGCCACGTCCTTTGGGGACATAAATAGACTTATCCAAGCATTACCTTAAAAATTTTCATTGTTCACTGTTCACGTGAACATTGCTTAGGGCTACGATCTTATTTTACCTATTTAAAAATATATATAAATTGTCCAACACTTAAAAAAAATCATCAACAATGAAATTTTCACTATTAAGGTAAACAATGAAGAATATTATTCATGTAAATAGCATTTTAAAAATGAAAAAGAGGATACAATGATTCTTCCCTTCACACTCTGTAAGAATAGTGTAAGATAAATTGCTAGGTCTAAATCCAAGACTAATTAGGAGCTTGTCCTAAGTGATTGCAGTTTGGACTGATAATTAATTATGTATTATTTTAGCTATTAAAAATAATAATATTGATCATATCTATTGAAATTTATCTTAATTTCCACGTCTATATATCAAATCCATAATTTTTTATTGGGTTATTTACGTTTTACTACTAAAGTTGTGATAAAATAACAATTGGGTACTATGAATATTAACATATTACATTTTACTACTAAACTTATATAAAATTTAACATTTTACTACTTTTCCATCCAAACCGTTAGTTGACCGTCAGTTGACAATGACATCATGCTGACATCGTAAGGATAAAAGAGTCTTAACCCATTAATTATTATAAATTATAAATATTCTAAAAAAATTATGGGTGATTTTGTCATTACGAAAGGAAGAACAAAAATAAAAACTAAAAAATATATTGACAATACGATTACTCATTGTCTTTATTGTTCCATTCCACTGCCAATAATATAATGAACAAAGAATTACTCATTCTTTTAGTACATCTCTTTTATTGTTATACTTTAAAGTATTTTGGATATTATGAGAAAGTTAATTATTAAATTAATTTGGTAAATTAAATTATTTATTTTGTTGGGTTTTATGGACAGTTTAGAGACTAAAGTATTTTTATAAATGTGATTGTTGACTGCATCTATTTTATTGTTATATATAAGATTTAGATATGTTTTTAAAGGGTATAATTGTGATTTTTACTTTTATTTTATTTTGAGGATAAAACAATCTTTTTAAAGGTCAACTGACGGTCAACTAACGGTTTAGATGGAAAAGTAGTAAAATGTTAAATTTTATATAAGTTTAGTAGTAAAGTGTAATATGTTAATAATTCATAGTACCCAATTGTTATTTTATCATAACTTTAGTAGTAAAATGTAAATAACCTTTTTTTTTATTTTATTCAAAGAAGATATATATATATATATATATATATAATCATCACGTTTGAGAAAGTGTGGTAATATATGATAAAAAAAAAGGGTTTGGAACGGTATAGTTATGAGAGCTATTTCACGAGTTGAAAACCCCCCAAAATAACACTGTTCATCATACTCTAATTAAAATATATTTTTTTTAATAATATTTAGATACCAAAAATATCCTCACTAATTTTTCAATATTCCCCATATGCCTGTTGATTAAATCATTTTCACCATCACAGTCGTTCTTCATTTTTTTCCCCAATTCCACCTTCTGCCCCTCTCTCTTTTGTTCCGTCACTCTGCCTTATAATTGTAATCGAGCCACATCTTATATGGAGAATGGTTATCTCTTTCTTGTGCAAAAATCAGATATATTTGAAAGCTTTACTGAGATGTCCAAGAAAATATCACAAATACTTATTGTTGACAAAAGAAGAAATGTCAACCTCGAGCGAAATCGCCCTAGAACGAAGGAGTAAATAACGAAAGCAAGAAGGGCGACGAATGGAAGAGCGATCAGAGTAATCACTAGATTAGAGCGACAAAGAACTCAGGACGACCGAAGCAGCGATTAGAACGAGAACACGTGATGCAGTTGATCCCACGATTACAACAGTTAAGCAGTTTTTCCCTCCACGATCAAGCAGTTAAGACGCACAGCTCAACGGTTGAAGACACGATCCAGCAGCTGCAGGGAGATACTGGAACTGCCCAAGCGGTTTACAAGCTTCACTATAAAAGCTCACTCGTACAAAGAGGAAAGCCCCGATAAAATGAAGACTCAAACGAACATATTTTTTATTTCTTAGCTTTATAACTTTTAGTACTGTAATTTATGTGCTTGCGCCCCTTGGAGGCTTATTCACTTAATCAAACACCTATTGCTGAGACTTTGTCTCAGGAGGTTTGAACCTTACACGTTTATCTTTCTTCTTCGCGCATAAAAAATTGCGTAAATAGTTTTTGGCGACCACATTGGGATATTTGGTGTAAGAAGTGGAGATGCCTCCGAAAAGAAACACTCAAACTGGCTCAAGTACGGAGGAAGGAGGACTGGAGCAAACCAACCAGCCCCACGTTCCAGCCGTAGTGGATCATTTCGAGGGTCTGGCAGACGCTAGTCGATACGAACCTATGTGAGAGATCAGCCCTAATGCGGTCTGCGCGTTGTTCGGTGAATTCACGCGAACAGGTTAGGCTTCAAAATGCTCATGTCATAGATAAATTTGTCTCGACTAGCAATTCACATTATGGAAACATGGCCAAACACCTAAGTTCATTAAATGAATTAATGGCCAAATGTGTAAACGGTGGGACAACACTGTCGTGGACTACGCTCCTCCCTGCACCGAGCAGTCAGGAGGCTGGTCCGAGTAGTGTTCCTCCGCTAGGAGTCAATATCCCTACGGTTTCCAGGGGAGGAACAAGTCTTGGGGACAATGGCCTACATTTAGGGCCAAATCTACACCAATGGCCAATATGGCACAACACGAAGTGGTGTTGCCCCAAGGTGTCCAGGTTTCTCAGGGACAGAATCATGATTATGTCCTACTTGTGAGAGGACCACAACCGCCACCCATAACAATGCCATTCAATGGCAATGACATGTTAAGGGAACAGATGACCGAGATCCTCCAAAATCAATTCGGTCTAGGAGTGCGACCAATTCGGCCAAGGTATCGGAAGCCATACCCCGATTGGATCGATGTGGCGTATTCATGGCTTAGAAACTACAAAATACCAAATTTTCTCTGTTTATGGGGTTTGGGGAAGTTTCTTCCATGGAACACATATGGCAATTTACCCTTCAGTGTGGAGAAGTCACTGATTTCCATAAGTTGAGGTTATTCCACGGCTCACTGTCAGGGTGGCTTTCTCCTGGTATGTCAGCTTGCTGCCAACTCATTAGAAAATTGGCAACAAATGGAACAGTTATTCCATGCGCAATTCTACAAGGCTGAATCTGAAGTAGCCCTGACCGATCTGGCAAACCTGAGACAGTTACCAGGAGAGTGGGCTGAGACATTCTTACATAGGTTTAAAGTGGCTCGAGGCTGATGTTACGTGCCTTTGCCAAAAAAAAAGAATTTGTGAGAATCGCTCAAAGCTGTCTTAATTTCGATCTGAAAAAGAAATTTCAAGATCGTGAATTTTGGGATCTCCCCCAACTCATCACTAGTGTGGTGCGTTATGAACGATTACTAAGGGAGGAAGAGCAAATAAAAATTCTAGCAAAGGGACGTATTATAGGAATATCGAATATGAAGTAGGCGAAATGGACGTCGAGTCGGCCGACTTGTGTTTGGCCGAATTGGTTAAAGGGAAGCCGTACGTTTGTAAAGCGTGGGCCGAACCCCAAGCCAAAGAAAAGAACGATAAAAAGAGTAGAGACTTCTCTTTTGATATCACAAAAGTCGATGCCATATTCGATCAGTTATATAAAGACAAACAGATTAGTTTGAGCGATCGTCACACGTTGCCAAGCGTCGAGCAAATCGGCGGTAAAAAATATTGTAAGTGGCATAATGCATGGTCCCATTCAACTAATAACTGTCTTGTTTTTCGGAATATTTTGCAGGATGCCACAGAATCTGGACGAATAACGTTCGAAAAGAAGATGGCAGTGGACGACCCATTTCCAAAGCCAGTGGAATTAAACATGATCAACTCAAATCTTACCAAATTGAATTTTCCAAAGTTCAAGTTGGTCATAGATGAAGAACGGGGTGGTCATCGTCCAAGCGTTTTGGAAAGAATTAAAGCACCCCAAGAACGGAAAGATCAGCAAAACCTTTGTATACGGTGCAAGAACAATATAGAATGGATGAGAGAGTTGGAAGATACTTGCGAAAGGCCTGTAAAGAAAGAGCCAATAGCATGGCAGCCACGGACCTTTGCACCAAGGTTCTACGGCGAGAATTTGAACTTCGTCCAAAATATGAGGACGTTTAGGCCAAAGATTCATCGGCCCAACGTATAACATTCGTACCGCATGCCGTATTCGGGACAACGTCCAGGAAAGAATTACCCTCCTGTAGAAGAAATGACAAGGACGCAACTGAGGCGACAACAGCGAAATTATGGCCGTATGATGCGCCAACAAGGTAAAATGAAGGTCGTCGCAGACTGTAATGCCTGTGCAGGAAAGAAATCAGATGAAAATAGTAAAGATAATGAAGACTGAAGAGGGACAATGACGAACTGCGAAGAGCGTACCAAGTTTGATAGACGAAAGTGAGACAAGACAGACGATGAAAAGCCCCCTATCGTCATTCAATTCGGTAGTATGCCACCGGTTGTAGCTAATCATTACTTGATGTCCGAGAAATTCAAGGGGGACAACAATGGAGGATCTGGAAATAACGAAGATGTTTATGATGGTGATGAAACCAATTTGCGGCACTCTCAATAGCGGATAGAGAGGCATCGGACGAGGAAACGACAGACATAGAAGAAGAAATAGACAGAAGCACGAAGAAGTGGAATATCACAAAATCGGCTTCTCAAAGAATTGTATGAGGCCGGCAACCCTGCAGTCGTAACGTTAGGAGAGGACTTGGGACGATCTCCATACCTTGTCCTGTTGTATGGGACGCCAAAAAAAAAACGGACCGTTACCAGGGTAGAAAAGCGAAGAATGACTGTCAATAATGTCTCTCACAATACACCAGTCACGTTACCACCTTCTGGATGGGACACGAGAGATGAGAATGCCTCAGGCCAACAACAAGAGTGAACAGATAGGCCTATCAGGGAATATGATATTCCCAAAACCACCACCGCAGATGACCAAGCACTTGCGGCCGTTGTATGTGAAAGCAAAAGCCAATGGGATACCCATCACCAAAGTATTGATTGACAATGGGGCAGCCATCAATGCAATACCGCATAGGATGCTAGGGCGTTTAGCAAAATCAGAGGGGGACCTCATCCCTACGGAAGTGGTGCTAACAAGTTTCAATGGAGGGGCAACAACGGCCAAATGGGTCGTCCCACTAGACTTGCAAGTAGGAGTACTACGAAAACGGCGGCGTTCTTCGTTATAGACGGGCCAACCACGTATAACATGCTATTGGGACGAGATTGGATACATGGTAGCCGATGCATTCTTTCGTCTCTTCATCAATGCCTAGTTTTTGGAACCAGAAAGATGAGGTTGAAATTATACACAACCGACAACAAGCCTTTCGCTGCAGAGACAAATTCGACCGAGTACTTCATGTACGAAGGAAATTACGGGCCGACCCGAGTTCTGAATGAAGGGAAAAGTTCGACCATTGTGGCTCAAAATGACGAGCCATACCCTGTGGGTCTGCTAAACGACTTGTTCGCGCAAACAAGGCCAACCACAATGGTATTTGGGGAGTCGACACACACAGCATTTCAAATAAAGAAGAACAAGCAGAATAAAAAGCAAGTCGCACTCGCGGCTACCAAGGCCAATCTAATGGCCTATGTGACGGAACGAGAGAATGAGGCGAAGCTCAGGCCACGATTTCGGCCTTAAGAGATTAATTGTTAGCACACCAGACAGAAGACATGATAAGAGAGGCATATGGGGTAGATTGTTTGCTGGAAGAAAGTCACAAGAGCGAACTGGAAGAAGAATAATACGTTCTGAACGGACGGCATAAGGCGAACGTGTCAAGGGCACATGATGTATTGGACGAGGTAAATCTGGGAAGCAAGGACAATAGACGCATCACTTACATCAGCAAGGAATTAGAGGCCCATGTGTCAGGATATGATTCGATGTGGAGTGACGGGTGACGAAAGGAAACACCGAAGTGACGGAAAAAATGGCTTATTAATAGGCGTCATGATGAATGTATTGGGAAATCACGCATTTATTGCAGAAGTGATGGGTTCGTATGGGATTGTAAAGGACGACCTAACGAATTGCAGGGCGAGAACTGTTCCCTCAAATACAGGGCAAGAACTTCTCCCTCAGTTTTGCCACACTCTCAGCATCTCAGCATAGACCTTCACTAAATCGGCCAAGTCTCGGCATCTCAGCATCGGCCTTCACTAGATCGGCCAAATACAGGTGTCAACATAAGTCATGACCCGAAAGCATCATCCAGGCTATCACCATTATTGTTGCGCGTGACATAAGAAAAGCAGAGTTGATGTGACAAAACCATCAGACTGCATGTTACTTTCGACAAAGTCAGGCCTAGGGCAGAGAACCCATCAATCGGTCAGATAGCACATGGAAAGCATTGCAAATGAGAACAGTGTCATGTCTTGAGAGTACACAAAAAGAGGAGGGTTAAAGAGTATGCTCTGAAAATAGCTTATAGGAAAATAACAAATGTTGTAACCTCTTCCAACCGCCAGGCCAAGGGCCAGTCCTACTCACAGCATCTCAGCTTGGTCTTTCATAACCAAGCAAATTCCTTACTGAATGGATGAAAGAGGAAAGAACAGAAGGAGCAGAACAGAGCCAGAAGAAAGAAATGATATACATGGAACAGAGGCTATCAGAAATAAAAAGCTTTTCTTTAATGAGTTGTGAAATGAAATGTAAAAAAGTTAGCTAACGGCCATCCACACGGTGTGAGGTGTGAAATGGAATGTAATGTTGTGGATGTGCTACATCCGTTAGCGACAGCTGACCGGGGTCCCCTGTGTGGAAGGTACTGCATCCCCTGGTTGTGGATGAGTTACGTCCGTTGGCAGCGGCTGACCAAGTTCGGGTACTGCACTCCCCGGTTTCGCAGATTACCAGTACTGAAGGACCGGCCGGGTAGCTAGCTAGTCAGGGGCGAGAAAGAATGCCCATCAGACCAGCCCCCAATTGGCGTAGTGGTCTCCCATGAACAAGAAGAACGAACCGGGATGGAAGACCGAGAAATTCACCTCGATTTTCACTTCCAATTCAATCAAGGTGAATTTGGGGGACAATTGTTGACAAAAGAAGAAATGTCACCCTGGAGCGAAATCGCCCTAGAACGAAGGAGTAAAGGACGAAGGCAAGAAGGGCGACGAAGGGAAGAGCGATCAGAGTAATCACTAGATTAGAGCGACAAAGAACTCAGGACGACCGAAGCAGCGATTAGAACGAGAACACGTGATGCAGTTGATCCCACGATTACAGCAGTTAAGCAGTTTTTCCCTCCACGATCAAGCAGTTGAGACGCACAGCTCAACGGTTGAAGACACGATCCAGCAGCTGCATGGAGATACTGGAACTGCCCAAGCGGTTTACAAGCTTCACTATAAAAGCTCACTCGTACAAAGAGGAAAGCCCCGATAAAATGAAGACTCAAACGAGCATATTTTTTATTTCTTAGTTTTATAACTTTTAGGACTGTAATTTGTGTGCTTGCGCCCCTTGGAGGCTTATTCACTTAATCAAACACCCATTGTTGGGACTTTGTCTCAGGAGGTTTGAACCTTACACGTTTCTCTTTCTTCTTCGAGCATAAAAATTGCGCAAACACTTATTTTATACATCAAATGTTGTTATTTCCATTGCAATACTAATTTTGTATTTTTAATATTTAATCTTACATTTCAATACATTCAAACCAAACACAACAAGATTATTAAACCATCATATTAATATACTATGTTCCTAAACATAAAAAGAAAATTATTTTATTTTATTTTTTATTACCTTTCTTTATCGTATTTTAATAAACCTACTTACATCCAATCCAAATAAAGAATAACTTACGAAAAATCTTCTCTATTAGGGTTTGAGTTTCTCTTAATATGTTATCATGTGCTGATAATTAGGGATATAACCGATATATATAGAGAAATGATATATGTACTCCATTTTGTACCGATAAAAATCCAGAACGCAGCGTTTTGATTAAAAAAAATTATCCTCGTTTACACTTAAACCAGCAGCCAAACACAGAATCAAATTGAGTTAGTTTCTCAACTGTCAGAAGTTGAAGTTAGTTTTTCCGTATGTAGTTATCGTTGGGTCAGCCAAAACATGTTGATTTGTCTGAGGTTATGGACTTCAATTCCATTCTAGATTCATACAATCAGAACGGTCAACTTCCTCCTGGAATTGTCGCTCTTCAGTGTGGTTTCTGTAGTCCAATTTTCCGCTTGGAAAATCGTCCAGGTATCTCAAATTTCAGTGTATCAGTGTTCTATAAATTGAAAAGTCTGTGATTGTATAGGGATTTGACTTTATTTGGTGTACATGAATTCGCATACGTGAATAGGACTTATTAGATATTGTTTTTGCAATGTAGGGTTTTATTTCATTCCGGGTGTGTTGAGTATAGAGGAACAAAGCCAATGGATAAGGGAGAGTTCAACAAGCTTCCCACAGCCTCCTAACAGAACGAATCACAATGCATTCTACGGACCTATAGATGATTTATTTGATGCTGTAAAAGAAAAGAAAGTATTGGTTGAGGATGAGAGCTCAATTGGTAGGTTGGATTTGGGACCTGATTCTTGTGTTAGTAATGGAGGTGCTCATAGGTGGAAATTTTATGAGGAAGGTATTGCCACTTTGAGAGGAAAGACATGCAAGTCAGTTACAGCTAGTGTACTGCTGCGGAAGTTGACTGGTCCAAGGTAAATAGAATAGAAACTAGTTGTTTGTCAATTATCCTTTTTTTTATTAACTTACTCTACCTGTATATTGATGTATATTTTAAATTTTGTACTAATGAGTATGCTAATGCCACATCTTTGTTAGATTGAATTTTGCTTTGCGCGATGATCTAATTGTATAAACTGACTCTCTTTACGTGAAGAATCTTCCTAGAGCCACACACACTAACCAGGTTTAAGTTTATGCTCATCCTAGGATTTTATCCCAGGATCTTCTACAAAAGTTTATGCATGTTCCTTTTCTAGGAATTGAGGTTTTGATGCTGGTGTGTATTACTATCTGAAAGTAAGCAGCTTATAAAATTCAAATTATCTTCTAAAGCTATGTATGTTGATGGTGTAGCAAAATTATGATGTGTCTCTCCCACATAAGAAGATTCCTGATGCACTTTGTCAACTGGCTAAAAGATTAGCTGCACCTGCAATGCCCATTGGAGAAGAATTTCAGCCTGAGGCTGCAATAGTAAACTATTTTGGATTGGGTAATTACTAAGGAAAATGTCACTACACGGGTTTTTCATTTTTGATTCTGTTTTATGAATTTTTTATTTCATGATGACAGATAATTGATTGAAGAGGAAAATGAAATCATATTTTAGACATTATTGGTGGTTTTAAACTCTAATATAGTTTAAAACTCAGTCATATTCGGTAATAGTTAATGGACATGTCTAGTTTTGCTGAAGAAACTGCTAGCATTTGCAGAAGTCAACAACCATATTACATCATCACAACTGATTCAAACTCCAATATAATATCCAAACAATTTTTAACTTCTCTCTATCTTTCTTCACTTTCTGTGTCAAAAAGCAGATACACGTGCAGAAGGGAAGGTGGGGGAGTGAGAGAATATAATAGTAGATTGTTCTGCTAGGAGGCTGTGTGAAGCTTGTTAAACTCTCCCTTATCCATTGATTTTTCCGATTACAGGGGTTATGGTTTTTATTAGGGTTTCTTGCGATCAACGATCCCCGGCAAAACTGACGGAGTGAATGACCCAACGATAACTACATACGGAAAAACTAACTTCAACTTCTGACAGCTCAATTTGATTCTGTGTTTGGCTGCTGGTTTAAGTGTAAACCAAGATATTTTTTTTAATCAAAACGCTGCGTTCTGGATTTTTGTCGGTACAAAATGGAGTACATATATCATTTCTCATATATATATAACCGGTCGAGAAAGATACATAATTATCAATATCTGCTGAGTTAATAAATATAAAAAATTATCTTTAATAATATATAAATAATGATATTTATATCCGTTGATATAATAAATAAATATAAAAAAATTATATCAGTATTCCTTTATATTTTATAACACATGGGCCCCATACGGCATGATTTTTTTTCTATCCTCATGATGATATTTATGTAACCTATAACTGGTGGAAAAGCGCGTGAGCTAAGTGCTTTGCTCATGCAGATATATTTATGCGAGTTCAATTCGGAGAAAATCAAAGTAAAGTATTACTATAATAATTTAATAATTTATGTTTATATGTGTTAAAATATTAAAAAATAATTAAAAAAATAAATAATAAATCATACATATTATTTATTAATAATATTATTATATTAATTATAATTAACATTGCACCCAAAAATTACTCAGAGAGCGGATCTCCTATTTATGTGGATGCTTCACACTTCCATATCTTCACTTTGCTTCAAACTCAGCTTCAGCAAGAACCAAAAGGTTTGGCTTTGACTTCTTTCTCCTGAATCTTGATCATCATATGATTGTAAGATCATACTAACAAGAACATCTTGATCAATTATCATCAACACCATAAAAACTTAAACTCTTGATCATCTATTTAGTACTACTATTTTGTAATCTTGGTTATATTTATTCATTTTAGGCTTGGTGATATATTGTTTCTAGCCCTCTGCAGGTGTCTCCATGTACTCAAAGTTTGTTCTTTCTTTCTTTCTTTTTTTTCCCCCCAAAAACTTGCTTTATGTTCAGTTGTATCAAGTTAGTTTTTTATGATGATGGGTTTCAGTTTCAGAATCCTTGAGGTTTAGGTTTTGGTTTATGTTTATGATTCCTTGTGATTGGTTCAGGGTTTCTTATTTTATTTTTTTTATGATGATGGGTTTTTATTTTGATGGCTTAATTTCTTAGATATATGAAGAAAATCCCATTTAAATTACAGTACCTAACTCCTCTCTTTTTTTTTTTTTTTTTTTTTTTTTTTTAATATTCACTGCTTGAAGTTTTCTGTTATTTCAAGTGAGTTGATTCTTTATTTCTGAAAAAAAAATATATGATGATTTAATAAGGGTTATCTGCTTGAAGATATCTTTGATTTATTTACTATATATACTACATGGTATTTTTTTTTTATTTAATTTACAACTTACAAGCACAAACTGGTTTGTGTTTGACAAGCAGCTGGTAATTTCTATTACAATTCTAGCTGATTTGGGTTCATTGATGTAGTGGTTTCTTTTGATAGCATCATCAACTACTGTTATTTATCCGTCCAAAACATTTTTTGCTCATTTTTGCTTCTAATCCCTTAACTTTCCTTTCTGATTTTCCGTAGTTGATTATCTTCTAGCATGGAATAGTCATTTTCTGCTCACTCTTTTGTCATCTTTCCTTGCAGCAAATTATGGACAAGAAACTAGTTCAGTCAGTTTTCTGTTTATGGTTGTTAACATGCTTGCTTCTTCCTGCTTCCTCGAATGGCCTACTGAGAATTGGTTTGAAGAAGCGGCATCTAGATCTTCATAGTATAAATGCTGCAAGAATGACAAGAAAAGTGGGATGTACGGGAGCTGGTGTTAGGGGCGTGCACAATCATTTGGCCGATTCAGGTGAAGATATTGTGCCTTTAAAGAACTATTTGGATGCTCAATATTTTGGAGAGATTGGTATTGGCTCTCCTCCGCAAAATTTTACTGTCATTTTTGATACTGGCAGTTCCAATCTCTGGGTTCCATCTTCAAAGTGCTTATTATCTGTGAGTTCTGGTGATGTCTTCTTTTGTTACTGTTAATGGCTAAGCTTAATGCTACCTAAAAAAAAAAAAAAAAATGAAAATGGAAAACCATCTAATACCTCTTGTTTATGTGCAGATTTCTTGCTATTTCCATTCGAAGTACAAGTCGAGAAAATCCAGTACATATACCGAGATTGGTAATATTTCCAGTTTCATAGCCTTCATTTTTCTTTCCTATAGGTGTGGTAGATATTTAAAAAGCATTTGAAATTTACTTGTGTAAGTAAAGCTCCAATTTTTCTTGTTGGATTGTGATTCAGGAAAATCTTGTGAAATAAATTATGGATCTGGATCAATTTCTGGTTTCTTCAGTCAAGACAATGTTGAAGTTGGGGATCTTGTTGTCAAGGATCAAGTCGGTTCCTATTCTGATAGTTCAATTGTTGAAATTAGTGTCCTTTCAGTCAGCAATGCTAATGCCTTCAAATCTTTCTTTGGCAGGTTTTTATTGAGGCTACTCGAGAAGGAAGTCTCACTTTTCTATTGGCAAGGTTTGATGGAATATTTGGGCTTGGATTCCAGGAAATTTCGGTTGGGAATGCTGTGCCAGTGTGGTATGATTCTCTCCATTTTTTCAATTTCCCCCCTTTTGTGATATCACAGTAAATTCATTCTCTTTAAATCTTTGGTGCCTTTTTGGATGAACTGATACATGGTAAGATTACAGGTACAATATGATCGAGCAGGGCCTTGTAAGCGAGGAGGTCTTCTCATTCTGGCTCAACAGGGATGCTAACGGTGCAGAGGGTGGAGAACTTGTTTTTGGTGGTGTTGATCCAAAGCACTTTAAGGGGAGTCATACTTATGTTCCTGTTACTCAAAAAGGTTACTGGCAGGTGAGTGAAGCTCGAATGATTGTTTTAGGAAAATTTCTCTTTGCTACAACCATGATAACAAGAACTGATCTTTTAAAATTTTCATTGTCAGTTCGATATGGGAGATATATTACTTGGGAACCAGTCCACAGGTAATCTCATGAAACTTTCTCTCTTACCAATCACTGAACCCATGTCGTGTGGGATTACCACTTCAAATTGACCTGGACATAGCATGATTTATGTCATTTTTATCTGATCCTTGGAAAATCTTAATGTTAACTTCAAACAGATTTCTCAATGAGGGAGATCATAGGTTAACTGTATTTTTGCATTCATCAACTCCAGTAGCTTTTGTATTCGATAATTTGCATTGAATTTTTTTTTTTTCAAAAATAAATTTTAGCCCTTAGAATTTTGGAAATTGAAAATTGTATTCTTTTGTGATTTTTTGTTTTGTTTGGGAAATAAGCATGCATGAAAATTCTTCTTGTTGAGGTTGAAGCACGTAAATACTTATAAGCTCTTAGAATAAAGATTGTCAAGTTTTGAGAATCATTATTATTTTTCTCAGGACTTTGTGCAAGGGGTTGTGCAGCCATTGTGGATTCAGGAACATCCTTACTAGTTGGTCCAACGGTACGGGCTTTCATCTTTTGTCTGTTTATTTACTGAAAAGCCTTCAGGCTTGGTCAATTATATCTCTTCTGCCTTTGTTATCATTCTCATCTTCAGTTTCAACTCATTAGCCATAATTTTCAGGCTGTTGTGACTCAAATTAATCATGCTATTGGAGCTGAAGGGGTTGTGAATGCAGAATGTAAGCTAGTTGTTTCTCAATACGGGGACTTAATATGGGATCTCTTAGTATCAGGGGTACGTGTATTTTTATTATTTTTTCATCATTTCTATATATTTAACCATTTTTCTTTTTCTTTTATATATATATATATATATATATATTTAATTATCTATTTTGACATGGACTACAGCTACTACCTGAGAAAGTATGTCAGCAGCTTGGTGTATGTTTTTTCAATGGGGATCAGTACGTGAGGTTAGGGAAATGCTATAATATGCTATTGTTCATGTTCTATTTGTTCTTAATGTTTGCCTGGAGATGCAACTTGTATATCTTCTGGCTTTTGCCACCGATTACATTCTTTAAAAATGCCTTCCTGTGCTAGCACTCTAGTGTAGTTTGTTTGTGATATTTAAACAACAAATACATTTTCTATTGGTCGGTACGTATTGAATCTGCAACTTCTTGCTATCACGATTCAAGGAGTCTGCTTCCAACTGTCAAAAGTTTGGTTCAGATGTCAGCTTCCTGCCAAGAACCTTTCTCTATTCTGCCATAAAATTTTAATGCCTTCTTCTTGGTCACCGAATAGGCTTAAGGGTCTTTCTTCACATGCATTTAAGAAATTTCCTGAACAGTTCCTTAACTTATCTTTTCTTTGCAGTACCGGGATCAAGACTGTGGTTGAGAAGGAAAACACAGAGGGTTTATCAGCTGGGGATAGTGCTCTATGCACTGCTTGTGAAATGGCCGTTGTTTGGATCCAGAATCAGCTAAAGCAACAAGAAGCAAAGGAGAAAGTACTGAGCTATGTGAATGAGGTGACTTGAAATTTCTCCTTTACTGAGAAACACCCCCCCACCCCCACAATTGAAGCTGTTCATATTGAGCATTTTTTTGTTAATCTTCAACAGCTCTGTGAAAGCCTGCCAAATCCGATGGGAGAATCAATTATTGATTGTGACAGCATCTCAAACATGCCAAATCTTACATTCACCATTGGAGACAAACTTTTCAACCTCATGCCAGAACAGGTTAGATTTCTTTGTGATGCATTCCCTCTTGTGGATTTCACTTTCGTAATGTTCGTTATTAATTGTGTTGCTATTGCTGCTCCTAAATTACATTACATATATTCTGAAATTTATTTGGGGAATTGTTGTAGAAAATATCTAAACTTCCAAATGACAGCTTTTAAAATTTAGCTAGATGTAATTGCATTGTGAAATGATTTTCCATGATGAATTACTCATTACCGATACTGATTTTATACGAGTAGAATGACGATCATCCATCCTGCTTAATGTTACTTGATAGAATCCTGATTAAGCTTCTAACTTATCAAATGGGACTCTGCAACTTCATCTGGAAAACAATATGTTGATTCCACGACAAGACATGACTCGTATATTTAATTTCTTAAAATAGTATAGATACACTTATTTATCCTGTGTTTCATTAACACTTCTCATGTTATGCACTCAGTATATTCTGAAAACTGGAGAAGGCGTCGCAACAATCTGCATCAGTGGTTTCATGGCTTTGGATGTGCCGCCTCCAAGGGGTCCCCTCTGGTATTACTTTCTATGACTGAAACTCCGTAGATGTGCAAAATAACAGCAGCATATTGATCTTCCCCCCTCTTTTTTTCTTGTTGATACCGAAACTATATCTACATGCATACAGGATTCTGGGAGATGTATTCATTGGAGTTTATCACACTGTTTTCGACTTCGGTGATCTCCGAATCGGCTTTGCTGAGGCTGCATAATGGTCTACTTAGATCATCACCCTTATGAAGTACTGTAGTAGATTGTGGTTACAAAGTTCATCACCCTTATGAAGTACTGTAGTAGATTGTGGTTACAAAGTACTGTAAAATGATCAGTATGCATAATTATCACAGATGCTATGTGGAGGTTCTTATGTAATATCCTATCTTTTTTTTTTTTGAAAGATTGTAATATCCTATCTTTGAATTCACTTAAGATTACAGAATGGACACACATCAACATAATCGAACAAGAAAATCTCAGCAGTCATCCCTTGAAGGATCTCTATCGTCTAGAACAATGACAACATAATATAATGGGCGGAGATGACATGATACATAGACAACAAAAATAGTACATTGCTGGAACCAGCTACTGTGATTGATTTTCACTGTTCTTCGTCACTGTCATTGCCGAACACTGAAGCAACAGCTACTTTTGGCTTCTTTGCAGTACTTCCGATTGTGTTCTGCACAAGAAGCAAGAAAATAAACACAGTTGAAAGAAATAATACCCCCAAAATATTAAGCGTTCTACTCATCAAAATTGTATATGCCTCATTGACTTATAAATGTCAAAAATAACAATAAATATATAGTGATATTTTGATATATAGTCCACTTTTATATTAAATCTACTCGTCAAATTCATAATATGTGACAAAATATGCATAATTAAAAACTTCAAATTCAAGAAAATAATAAAAACAAGCATAATTAAAAATATGCATAGTTCAAGTTCAATAAAATGAAAAACAAGGAAAATTAAAAACAAGCAGCAATAAAAAAAACATCTACTGAAAAAACATAACTGAAAAGAAGAATCGTAAATAAAGAAAATGGAAAAAAAAAAGAAAAAAGAATGAAACGAAGCTAAAAAAAGAAAAAAAAAGAAAAAAGAATGAAACGAAGCTAAAAAAAGAAAAAAAAGAACTGTAAAAGAAAAAAAATACACAAATGTAAAAGAAAGAATTGTAAATAAAGAAAATGAGAAAAAAATGAAGAAGAAACAGAACTAAAAAAGGTAAAAAAGAAAAATAAAACAGAAAAAAATGGAAAAAAAGAAAAAAAATGAATAAAGAAACAGATTTGGAAAAAAAAAAAAGGAAAAAAAAAACTGAGAAAAAAAATCGTAAAACTACGCCTCGCTGCGCCTCACTGGAGTCGCCTCGCCTCGACCAGTTGGATGTGCATCAGCGATTGCCTCGTGCGCCTCTCGCCTCGAGGCGCGCCTCAGTGCGCCTCTAACAACAAACACAAGACAACTGCTTGTACACAAATTGCTTCTTTCCAAATCATCCTTGATAATTTCCTAATAAATAATCCCTGAGGACCCAAAGTTGTACCTTGGAAGTGCCACCTTTAGAAGAGATGCCGAATTTTAATGCCTTCCGCTGATCCTGATTGGCAAGAGCTGTAGCAGTTATTGGTGTAATGGAGACAGGAGCAGATTCAGATTCCTTGTCTTCTTGTTGCTGATCCTGTTGCTGCTTCTGCTGCTGCTGCTGCTGTTTATGGGCATCAGCCCTAAGAGGCAATGACAAATAGAAAAGTAAGATGAAATGAAAAGTATTACAGGCACAACTTAAGCTAGAAAAGAAATAAATACATGAACAGATAAATAAGATGAAGGCAATGAAAAGATATACATTTGAGCAAACTTAGCCATCTCCCTCTCCTGACGTTGTTGTTCTCGTTTTTGCCGATCATCACGACTGCTAGTACCATGCATTTCTCTCATTTCTTTAAAACGCTGCCATCCTCGTCCAAAGATGTTGCAGATTCAGACAACAACAGAAAGTATACACCAAAAGCCAGATTAAAAAAAATTGCATCACACCAAAATACATTATTCACCTTTCTATGGTTGTGGTCATATGAGCTCAGATGGGCTTCAAATTCCACAGCCAATTTGTATTGCTTGTTGCAAAGATCACAATAGAACACCTTGCGTATTTCTTTCACCTCAGTTTGAATTTTCTGCTCACGTTCTGCTACCACCTGAATTTTCATAATGTGCACGAAGCGGGCAGTAGAAGCCACCAGGTAATAAAAACTGCAGGATATTGTCAAGAGCTTCCAAAGTTGATATTCCCCTATGATATTCCATTTCGGTCAAAAGACAAACATATATGGTATATGCTGCCTTCTGCTATTATATGTGTATTTCAGAAAAAGTAAACATCAACCTCTATGTCGTCTAGTTCTTAAATTATTTATATTGACTATCAAAGAGTTAAATAGCATACCTCCCGCTTCTTTGCATTCTCCTCAGTGTCCTCTACCTCAATATCAAGTTTTCTTCGCTGGATATTTTCTTCTGAGGTGAAATAATCATCTTCTTCTTGTTTTCCAATTCCCAACTTTGGATCTCTAATACCAGATTTTATTGGTTCAATTATTCCTGTACACAGAACCTTGAATGACTAGTTAAAAGTTGAATAAATTCCTACAGAAGAACTCGTCTCGTCAATTGTATTTATGAATAATAAAATTAATAGACAAATAAATTTAAAGCAGACAAGAAGTAGACATCCGGATTTACATGGTTCAGCAAAAACACGCCGACATCCCCAAAATGTAACCCAGATTCCACTCATATACACTTCTGTCAACTCACCCAAACTCATAATTGAGAAATCTTCACCCAAAATCATCATCAGTATCTATTTATAGCAAAACCTCATAGGTGGGCATAACTCGAGACTAAATTTGAAGTACAGGTGTACAACTAAAATAGAAAAGTGATTTCATTGTTTCAAAGGCTATGACAGCATCCAAATTCAACACTACATAAACCTGAACTCTAAAATCTAGCAGAAGAAATTAATGAACTTAAGAAGCTTTATGTTGCCTGGTGCAGTAAAAGTAAGTTAACTTTGAAATTCAGCAGAAATAAGTGAAGAAACTTAAGCAGCCTTAAAATATGGGTCCATATATGGAAAATCTAAGGTGAAATATAACAATAAATTCTAGTCATTCCATTGCTCAATGAAGGGACCACGAATAAAGGAATTAGTAGACTTTTAGACTGAATACAACCAGACTACCAGAGAGGTTTGTTTTTCATCACCCTGGCCGTTGTTAATGGAGAGGATAAAATGAGAAAAATCACACATCAGAAGAATTACAAACAACTAAGAAGGAAGTGTGTGCAAGAAATTCAACTCATACAGCCACAACCACAAACATAACAGAAGTGGTAATTCAATCTCAAATGGAGACTACTAAAAGAGTATCACCAGCAAGATTCAACAAGAAGGAATCGCGAAGAATTTCAGAATTACAATACCCACAAAAAAGTAGAGTTTGATGGAAAATCACATGGAAAGGAAATTAATGACACACAAAAAAACATCAGAAATCCATCAAAATATACCCTGCTCATCCTTCCCAAGACCTTTTCCTTTCCACCCCATCTTTTGGAGAAGCCTAAACCCAATATTTGAAGATGTCAGCTTTGTATCTAATGATGCTTGGTCAACATTATCCAGGTCAACATTCTCAGTAAGCTTTTGATGGATTGGCAATCGAAAATCCTCTGCCAAATCCTCAACAACAGAATCCTGATATCCCTACACAAGAAAATGCAGATGATACAACTCAGCACAATAGAGACAAAAATCTTGAACATTCAGAATGTCCTGGAGACAAAGTGAATAGATTCATCAACAAAATCGGCTTACCTGATCCTTTTCATGTTGCTGTTTATCACTACTGCTTAGTCCCTGTTTACCATTGTACCATCTCTGATCCATTTCTTATCACCTAATTCAGTAAAAACAAAAGTGGCAAAAGGTAAATTGGATTACTTCCAGCATCAAATCAATCCAGAGTACAGAATAAACGTAAAGAAAAAAGAGTTCACTGAATTTTCATTACTGAAAATACTAACACTCACCAAAAGAAAAAATATATATGCATGTTTCAAGGAGTTTACCCATCAGTAAAAACAGAGTTATTGCCACACAATTATTAACTAATAATGGGACAAAGGGCACAATAAATGGCAATAAAGGAAAGTGAGACTAGAGTAAAAACTTGGGTTTCAAAGCCTCACTATGGCACTGAAGAAAACTAATTAAATTACAAGTACATCACCTTATATATATATATATATTTTGTGTTTCCAACTTGTTTTAATTAAGTTTTAATCTGAAGTTATATATTATGTGAAATTACAGAGAATGTTAAGAGAAGCTCCTGCGTACAAATGAAATCTTAAAAAAGACCATTTTCATGATGTTGCATGTACATTTTTATGATGTAAACATTATCTGCTTCTACATGATAATGGATATACTATACCATGACATTTAAATTAAGAACCAAATAAAAAAAAAAAAAAAAACAGAAAGATCAGTTAAAAAATTCAATACTAAACTTAAAACCAGTTCGGTGATTTAATTATTCCCAAATGCCATAATACGCAAACATGACTCATGAGTCACAACATTACACAAAAGCTAGGAAGATATTTAAAAATGATCCTAAAGAAACTCACTTTAGTTCATAAATTCCACCCATAAGCAAAAACAAGCATGGAATTTTTTTATTTTTTTTTTTAAATTTTTTTTTAAATCAACAATTTTATAACTTTCTGGCTAAATAAATGAAATAAAATGTTATTAAATTACATTTTCCAGCTGGAAAATCCATTTTGAGTACATACACATTAAAAAAACTAGCCAAAATCGACATCATGAAGGCATATTCTATTCAAATTCATCACAAACCCTAAAATACTTGCATAAACAATAAAACAACGAAAAAATCGATTTTTTGAAATTAATCAAACAGCCACTTGAGTAAGTAACGATGATTAAACAAAGAAAAAACAAAATCGGAGAAAGTAAATTTGATTTGAAAACCCTAAATTGTGTCAAGAGACAATGATTAGCAGGTAAACCACATGATCATCAGCAATCCGAATTAAATAAAAATTGGGATGAAATTCGAAGTTAGAATGTTAAAATAAAAACAAATTACCTGATCACAAAGAGAGATTCTAGCTCTGCTGATGATCTCGAGCTGTTCCTCTGTTGGTCGATCGATTGATTGATTTATAATGTTGGCTAAAAATTAATAAATAATAATTACGGGGCCTAGTACGAAAAATAGGGGTCCATTTAGTAATAATTTTGAATGAATAGTTTTGGGCTAAGAGAACAGAGCTTAAATGGATTTGGGCTTGGGCCCACAGAGCCTGTTCCGTTGTCTTCTTTACTGAGATGAGCTTTCGCCACGCTACAATAAACGCATAACTATTTTAAATTCCATTAATAAATACCCTTGATTGAGAAAATTGCTGCTGCTGCTGCTCCGTTTTTCGTCGTCGTTGATGGTTTTCCAAACAAAACCTACCAAAAAAATCATATACGGTTGAAAGCCACAAAGAATCAACAAGAGATATGGTAAGTTGATTGCATTTTGATTTTTTTTTTTTTTTTTTTTAATTTTTGCCCCCGATTAATATAGAAAAAAATGCCACTTCGATGAGAGACCGATCATAGAGAGGGACCCTCAAATCCTATTTATTTTTATTTTTATTTTTAGTAGAAAAATAATCGACGAAGTATTATATTCTATCAATTTTATAAATTTAAAGGAAGTTCTTGAAAGTTCTATTTTCTCTGCGCTATCAGGTTCTACTCTTTATTTTAAATTCGATGTGATTTTTGGGTTTTTAATTTTTTTTATTCCATAATTGATTATGGTGGGCTGCATTTGCAATTTGATGAGAGACCGATCATAGATGCTTATGTTTGCAGGTGGATCATTGTTTATTGTCTGTTCACTTCTGGTTTCTTGTCATGGTTCGGGGTAGCAAAAATGTGATTTGATTGTATTCATGTTGATGGTTGTATTTGTTATTGGTTATAGACATCCTTAGAATTCTTAAGCATCAGCTGTTGCTATATATTCTCTGCTCGAAATGTCTTCAAGTGCAAATGAACAATCAACTGAAGTCGGGGGTGTTACTGAACAAGAGACATCCCCAGGTATTAGTAAAAGTCCAATGAGATCTGAGGATGAGGAAGGAGAGGAAGAAGATGAGGAGGAAGATATAGATTTTAATCCCTTTTTGAGGGGAACTCCTTCACCAGAAGCTTCTTCAAGCTTGAGCTCTGAAGTTGTTGGAGATTCTGAGCATGGTGAGGAGGAAATCACCACTCAAGCTAAAGTTTCTCTTGATGGAGCATGTGAAGAAGAAAACAAATGTCATAAAGATGTTGCAAGAAAAACTAAGAAGAGAAAATCTGTTTTGATCTCTCAACCGGAACTGGAACCAGTACGAGAAAAGGAGAATGGATCAACAAGTAGTGGAATTGATGCCAATGATTGTATGGTGGAAGATTTGAGTAATACAACACATTCACAGAAGCCAGTATTGGATTTAGATGATGAGGATGCCATCTGTAGGCGCACGAGGGCGCGGTATTCACTTGCAAGTTTTACACTTGATGAACTTGAGGTGTTTCTTCAGGAAACAGATGATGATGATGATCTTCAAAATGTTGACGATGAAGAAGAGTACAGAAAGTTTCTTGCTGCTGTATTACAGGGTGGAGATGTTGATGGACAGTCAACTCAAGAGATTGAAAATTTTGATGATGAAGATGAGGATAATGATGCTGATTTTGAGATAGAGCTTGAAGAGATGCTTGAGAGTGACTATGATGAAGGTACAGCTGATAAGACCCAGAAAGAGGAGTTTGTGAGAGCTAGACGACGACCAGAGACTAGGCAGAATAGACGCCAAAAGGCCTCTGCACAATACAAGGATAAGCTTTTAGAACAATCAAAGAGGCCTTTGCGTCCCCGCTTACCAATCTTGCCTAATGGACCCCCAATTGTATCTTTCCCTATTCTTGATGGGAAATCTTTGATGCCTGAGACTGCTTTAAGCTGTCCGCATTCCACACCACAAGATGCTTTCGTAAATGGATTCTCCCCGCATCAAATTGGCCAGTTATATTGTTTAATACATGAGCATGTGCAACTTCTTATTCAAGTATTTTCTCTTTGTATTCTTGATACTTCTCGGCAGAACATTGCGTCCCAAGTTCAGGGATTGATTTTTGAGATGCTTCAGAAGCGTGATGAAACAATAGCGGTCAGAAATGAGTCATATCCTGATATTTATTTCCGTCCTCCTTATACATGTTCATCTGTGCCAGATGCACTCCCTCGATTTGACTCTGGACAAAGAACCTGTGAATCGCTGTCTTCATTAGATCCGCCAGGAGTCTGCCCTCCTCCAGATTTTGAGATGTCTGCTTTTCAAAACATTTCTAATTTTGAAGGAAGCCAGGTGGGTTCTGTCCAAAGTGTGAACGGCACTTTCTGGTTGCCTTCAATAAGTGGTTCTGTTCAATCAGTTCTGGATGTGGCTCCACTCAGTTTAGTAGGGAAATATGTGGGGGATGTTCATACTGGTCAGTCATGTAGCAGTATCTGGTTGTCTTTATATGCTTTTGAATCATTTGCTTTATGGGGGGGCTTATTTCGAGTCTGAGACTTGTATCAACACTGATTTTACATTGTTTTGACAGCTGTCCAAGAGTATCGACATCGTTGTCTGGCATCTGGTTCTGATACGTGCTTTGGAAGAGAGCCTCTGTTCCCTTTTCCTCCTTTTGCATCATTGGTTGAAGCTAATGGGGAAGTTTCTAGAGGAAGAATTCTCCCTGCTGCCAAAACTGTAACATCTTCTCCCAGTCGACTAGCACCAAAAAGGTCTCTTGCAGCTGCTCTTGTTGAAAGTACCAAAAAGCAATCAGTTGCTTTAGTCCCTAAGGAAATTTCCAAGTTAGCACAGAGATTTTTTCCCCTTTTCAATCCGTCATTGTTTCCACATAAGCCACCTCCCGCATCTGTCGCAAATCGGGTGCTTTTTACTGATGCAGAGGATGAGTGAGTTTCATATTTTCTTGCTTTTTCCTTGGTTGACTGGCTTAGTGCTTCATTAAAATATTGGCTTTCAATTTCCTTATTACTTCTTTGGTTGAGTAATTGTGTTGAGATGCTGAACGTTGTATATGCCCCCTTTTGACAACAATACATAAGCTGTAAAGTTTGAATGTCGCAGTTAAAGTTTGTTATTACACATTAGCACTTCAAATGCCGCCGTGATCCTGCTTCGTGGAATTTGTTGAGGTTTGAGACCATTGTTCCATATAAAATCTGAAAAAAAAAGATCTTTGTTGAAAATATTACCTGGCTTTCAAATCATGATTTGCGTCTGCTTTCTTTTAAGTAAATGTGGTTTTATGAGACTATAGGTTTGATGAATGGTGAAACTGTACCTGTATGTTTGCATATATCTGATTGAAGAAATCATTATGAGATAATCCCTATCTCTTGTTTTAAAGACTAGAAAGGTTGTTAGAGCTTTCATTTTGTTGGTAAATCCGTGAAAGTATCTGGATTCTAAACTTTCATTTATTTGCCGTGTTACACTCCCTAGGCTCTTTCTCTCCCCTTTATTTTTGAAATAATTTAATAAAGAACTTCATGAAACCTCTGTTCTTCAAGATTCTTTGTTTTTGTGGATAATCTAAAGAAAGAAGTTTTTTGCACTTTGGGAAAATAGATGGTCTTTTGTTGCTGTACTTGGTGTTAATGCTACCCCTGTGATATGCCATTGTTCATCATGGAAATTTTCAAAATGTGCACCTGCCTTATACTGGGATTTGATGCAGATTGTTGGCACTGGGAATGATGGAATATAATACTGATTGGAAGGCAATCCAGCAACGGTTTCTTCCTTGCAAATCGAAGCATCAGGTGATTATACTCTTCTTTGTATCACAGACACTATATTTCCAACTGATCAATGGTTGAACTGAGCATTGAACTTGGCCATTTCATTTGCATGTCCATATGTTGTGCAATTTCAGCTAAGTAGAAAGGAACAATACATTGTAGCAAGGAATGGGCAAGTCAATTTCTTCACTCTTCTCTTTTATTCCTCCAAACTTCTGTATGCCTAGGAACCCTTGTAGTTTTACCCTTTTAATTGATTTTCATATTGTGCCTGAAATGTTTCTTTAAACAATGATAGCATTTACTCGGAATAATTAAGGGGTACTCTTTTTCTTTCAGTTGTTATTGCTTTGCTAGCTTATGAATAGAGGAAATTCACACTAATGGTATAGTAAATGGCTGTAGATATATTGTACGGACCTCCCTTAGGTTTGACTTGCAGGAAAAAAGTTTCTGACAATTAACACTGACTTCCCCTGAAAATTAAGAGGTGTTACATTGACTGTTAACATGTATAAACTTACCAAAACACCCAGACACATCATATGCATATAAGAATACATAATCACAATGAACAAGGATGTCAGAAATCTACAGACTGTGCAGAGAGTAGAAAGTAAGCCTTAGCAAAGAACAAAATTTACACCCTGCTAGAAAACAAAGAAATACAAAAGTGTACCCAAAACCTGCTCTACAAGGCTAGATGCATATCTCAAAACTCCCTCCCAACTGAGATGAATGAATAAAAAAGTTGAATCTTGTAACTCCTTAGAAAAGCCCAAATCGAAGCTAGAAGACAGACTATCCCACAATTCTTCAATATTATCCACATTTTTCTCCTCAAATATAAGAAAAATTCTTTCCTGCCATGTTATCCCAAAACTGGGATGCCATTGCTCATTTCCAAAGAGTTTAACCTCTATTCCTTTATCAGAAGCAAAGGAATTGTCCATAAGAAGAGGTCACAAGAACCTGGGATGACCCACAAAATATTAGCCTCTTTACACAACCTATTCCACAACTTTGAAGCCACAAAACATTGAAGAAAAAGATGATAAGAAGTTTCTGCACTTGTTTTGCACATCACACACTAAGAAGGAGAGAGACACATATTAGGGAACTTTCTTTGAATCACTTCCCCAGTATTTGATTTTCCTTGTGTCAAAGCCCATAAGGATTAAATTTTAGGGGGAATGCAAGCCTTCCAAATTATTTCTGAAGGGTAAAAAATCTGTCAATGAGAATCATTAGTCAGCCAAACAAAATAAGATTTGCAAGACTAATGTCCTGATGTCTCCAAATTCCAAATTCTTCTATCTTTCTTCATTTCATCAATATTAGCATTGTCTAATAATTCCAAACAAGAAGCGTATTCATGAATTTCTCAATCATTCAAATTTCTTTTGAAGTTGAAGTTCCACTACCAATTCAGCGAAAAGGTAGAGGATGACCATGGATTTATGGAGACATTTCTTGTAGGACAAAGCCTATATATACGGGGAAACGCCCACAAAAGAAAATAATTCTTAGCCAATTATCCGCCTAAAAACATATATGATATATCATTTCCATTCTCCACTGAGAGAAAAGAAGGATGTTATTTTGAAATTGCTTTCCGAGGGCTTCTAAGATTCCCGGTGTTGACCACATTAGAATCCCAACCATTAGAGTGGTGGCTTTACTTCTAATAACCAAATGCCAAAGAGTCTCTTTTTCAAGCGGAAATCTCCAAATCCACTTAGCTAAGAGAGCTCTATTTTTCCTACACTTCATTTTCAATTCCTAACAATCCTTTACTCTTGATTCTTGAAACTACATCCCAACGAATAAGGTGAGAGCCATTTCATCAAAACCTTCCCATAGGAAATCCCTCATCAGCCTTTCTATCCTATTAGCTACCCCACAGGGAATTTTGTACAAGGAAAGGAAGTAAATAGGAAAGGCAGACAATATGGAATGGATTAAAGTGTTACCTTAAGAGAGAAAATCCTTTTTACAACCTCCACATCTTCTGTCACTTTGGGAAAATGTATTGTTGATTTGGGAGTTATTATATTGAAGAAATGAACCTTTTATATCTTTTTGAGGAATTATCAATAGTATACCCAATGTTTGGCACATAATCAAAAACTAAAAACTTTTTTCACCGGTCCATCAAAAGTGTATCAAATATTTTGTATACATCTATTACATGATAGGTGGATGTTTGCTACACTTTTCAGTCTTTGGGTGGACTAGTGAAAAAAGTTATAGGATTTGTGTTTTTTTGGTAACGTGCTAAACATTGGTCATTGGGTATATGATTGATATATATATTTTTTTCAAAACAAGTAATGTTTTTCGTTATCATAATGAGCTTATAAATTTTGCTCGGCGTGTTTTGTGTAAGGTACACTTTCTTGGGCTTAAATGATTTAGAAAGTTTTTAAAAACTTGATTCATATCCTAAAGCAAAAAAATGCGTTTAATTCTGGACAATTTTTGTGTGTGTTTCATTTATATGGTCAGTTACTGCTATGTTTTCCACTATGGCTGTATTTGGAGTACAACTTTTAGATGTTTTCTTGATGGCAATTAGCCTATTACTTTCATTTTGATTCATTATGATACTTTTGGTGTCAAAATCTGAAGGTAGAATTGTTGGTGATGTGAGAATATGTTGTATTCATGCCATGGGATTGATGAAGCGATAAGTGCCTATTTTAACGGGCGCATGATTTTTTTATTTTTATTTTTTTTTGTTTCAGATTTTTGTTAGGCAGAAAAATCGTTGCTCATCCAAAGCACCAGAAAATCCCATTAAGGTATATAAACAATCTCTTAACCCTAACAAGTCTTCGTATTTACGATTGGTTATCCTCTGTTTTCTCACTGTCTCTTCATATGTTTCTTTTCATGTATTCAAAAGAACATCACAAGGTCGAAAAACCAAGATTACATCACAGCTTAAATTGTTTAGATCATCATTGTCATAATCTATTGGATTTGAACTAGCCTGGTTGGATTTGCTTCCTTATCCTCCCAAATAATTATCTAAGCTGTTGAATTGTTCGAAGACATTATTGTTACTGTTAGATTTTTCTGGAAATACCAATACTATGTCCAGGCTATGTTATATTATTAGTGATTGCTTGTTTATGAGATTGTTGTGGTTGTAAAGAGTAACTTGTACTTACCCAGATTCTTGTATAATATGGGCAGTTAATAGTGAAAATTTGTATATGTTGACTACTTAATGCAGGCGGTTCGGAGGATGAAAACCTCTCCACTGACTGCTAAAGAGATGGAATGTATTCAGGAGGTGATTTCATTCTCTTTATTAAAATTTTTTAGTTGGTTCCATTTTGGATGAGCTGATTTTCGTTATTGATTCTCAATGTGACCTTAATTAATCCAGGGATTGAAGGTTTTTAAACTTGATTGGATGTCAGTGTGGAAATTTGTTGTCCCACATAGGGATCCAACCTTGTTACGCAGGCAATGGCGTATTGCCCTTGGAACTCAAAAGTGTTATAAGCAAGACACAGCTAAAAAGGAGAAGCGGCGGTTGTATGAATTTAAGAGAAGGTGCAGAACTGCTGATCTGGCAAACTGGCATCTTGATTCTGATAAAGAGGTTTGTTTAACTTTTGAAGTTACGAGTACTTGTAAAATGCCTTTTGATCTTGCATTTCCCCATGATACTAATACGTTTCACGTTGATTTTATACAATTTTCTTGTGTTTTTTATATATCTAACGTTGTGTTAATTATATGTGTGGCTTGTATTGGAAAAGAAGTGTGTTACAATCATTTTTGGGCGAAGTAGCTTGTAAAAGAAAAAAGAAATAAAAGGTCTCGGCGACTGTAAGATCTCTAAATGAATTCAGTAGAATGATAAAAGAAATGGAAAGAAATTGTACTGAAAATATATTTGATTCTGCTAACATCACAAAATAAGAGATTACTCAGGCACCACGGCCTCCAGCTACTGCTGGGATTCTCTCTAGCAACAAATGCTTAAATGTAAAATAACCAAAAAACCAACCACTCCTCTCTCTTCGCTATCCCAATATATACTCTCCTTACAACTCATCATTACCCCTAACTAATTCTTAACCACGTCAGCACTCACACATTCCCTCAGTTGATTCTCTAGATCTCCTTTCTCTTTCTTCCTGCCTTTCTTCCTCTCATAAACGAACTGCAATGGGCCTCTTTCTTTTGGTTGGGTTGAATCTGGAAATTGTTATGCAATTGAAATATCCTCGCCCTTGAACTCCTTTGTTTCTTCTGCTCGTGCAGTGCAACCCCTATCATTGCCCCCCTCTGGAAAAATGGACTTGTCCTCAAGTCCAAAATTTAGAAATTGTTGGCAAATGTAGTTCCTCTCTTCCCAAGTAGCTTCCTCTACCGGCTTAGTCTTCCATTTAATTAAACATTGTTGTCCCTATCGACCCTTCTGCTTGACGTTTTTATGTGCAAGTATTGACTCTGGTTCCACCATTTCAGTTGTTTCTTCCACCATTTTAGCTGGTAATGTTGTTATGTCTTGATTTGTTCCGACAACTTTTTTCAACTGAGAAGCATGAAAAACAGGATGGATCCTGGAACCATGGGCCTCTTTCTTTTGGTTGAGCCGAATCTGGAAATTGTTATGCAATTGAAATGTCCTCGCCCCTGAACTCCTTTGTTTCTTCTGCTCATGCAGTGCAGCCCCTATCAAAGTGCGCACACACTTGATTCTTATATTCATTAAATCTGTTAGTTGGGATATAAAGTAGCTGGCCTCTCTCAGCTTGGTTAGAGCATGATCTAATTTCATCCTTTTTTAATGATTTTATCTTCACAATACAACAGATATATGTGTGGAATGAGGCAGTAAGTTTATAAGTCAGAGATTCTTACATTAAAAAAACAATAATCATTAAATAAATTTCATAATCTGTGGCAATTTATGCGTTAACTATATCGAAGTATAAATGACTTGACCAGTGAGAATGTGTAGTCTATGTTAATATGGAATCACCGCTTCCTAGTCTTACTATAGCAGTAAAAAGTTTAGTCTACCCAACAATGTCTTGCTTGAGGCATGGAATTGTTTCATAAACCATATAATATAGCTTTGCTAATTGATATGATAGGTAGGTGAGGTTTATTATCATTAAATTATAGTTGGACTTACTTCTTTTGTTGACATCAGGTTGAAAATGCTGGTGGAAATATTAATAGCAATGATGGTTACATGGAAAATACAGAGGAAGGCTATGTCCATGAAGGATTTTTAGCAGATTGGAGACCGGCTTTTTATAATCAAGATTCTTCTGGGAATCCTTGCATAAACCTTGGAGAGAAATTCCTTTCTTGTGGCACGGGGTCAAGAGAGGGAACTCGCTTTGGGGAAGAACAAAATAATTTTTGGTCTGTCGGAGCTCTTCCACCTACTACTAACATGCATGAGTATCCTTATGCATTAAACTATTCACAGCATCCATATCCTTCATCTCATTTGACTCATGTTAGACACAATTTGTCAAATACTATGCAACCAGACCATCCAGTTCCAATCATGGCATCAAAGGCATCAAAATCTCAAGTTAGTTTGCCAC
This sequence comes from Zanthoxylum bungeanum, assembly GCA_019454045.1. Classification (NCBI taxonomy): domain Eukaryota; kingdom Viridiplantae; phylum Streptophyta; class Magnoliopsida; order Sapindales; family Rutaceae; genus Zanthoxylum; species Zanthoxylum bungeanum. The sequence goes on along the minus strand of SKCR01011491.1, from coordinate 835 downwards.
CGTATCGGGCTCGTAGAAGGAACAATGCTCATTTGGTGAAATTAGCACCTGACTTACCTCCTGTGAATCTTCCACCATCTGCTCGTGTAATTCCACAGTCAGCTTTCAAAAGCGTTCAATGTGGATCATCTGGAAAGGTTTCTGCCACTGCAGGTGCTGCTGGTCATTCTGAACAAGAAAATGCAGTTCCTCTAATTCCTCATCTTGCAACGCCTGGAAGTCCGGATTTGATAACAGCAGGAAGAGATAAAAGGAATCCAATGAAAGAAAATGTCACAAATTCTCACCTAGAAGAATTTCATGTTGTTGAAGAAGAAAGAGGCACAGAGTCTGATCTTCAGATGCATCCTTTACTGTTCCAGGCCCCTGAAGATGGCCATCTGCCATATTATCCATTGAACAGTTGTACTAGTACTTCCAGTTCTTTCAGTTTCTTTTCAGGAAATCAACCTCAACTAAATCTAAGTCTATTTCGCAATCCACGCCAACATAGCCATGTTGTCAATTGTTTTAATAAATCTCTGAAGACTAAGGAATCCACTTCAGGATCACATGTAATTGACTTTCATCCGCTATTGAAAAGAACTGAGATTGCAAATAGTGACTTGGTGATGACACCCTCAAATGCATGCCTGTCTGTTGGTTTGGAAAGAAAATCGGATCAACGTAGAATTCCTTTTGATGCTGGCCAGAATAAGTCTTCTGTCAACAATGGTCCATTTGCCGCCTGCTCTGCACCCGCTAACACAAATGAGAAGTCAAATGAACTGGACTTGGAGATCCATCTAAGTTCTTCATCCACAAAGGAGAGAGCGTTAGGAAACAGGGATATGAC